>PVKS010000045.1:173494-325349 GCA_004027875.1 Aplodontia rufa | reverse complement strand
TACACCAGTCAGAATGGCAAAGATGAAGAAAATAAACAACAATAGATGCTGGAGGGGCTGTGGAGAGATAGGCACACTAACACACTGTTGGTGGAGCTGCAGACTGGTACAGCCCCTCTGGAAAGCAGTATGGAGAATCCTTAAAAAATTAGGGATGAGTCCACCATATGACCCTGCTATTCCACTCCTGGGTATCTTTGCAGGGAACTAGAATCAGCACATTACACAGCAATATCGATGTTCATAGCAGCACAATTTACTATTGCTAGGCTATGGAAACAACCCCGATGTCCCTCACTGGAAGAATGAATCCAAAAACTGTGGTACATTTATACCATGGAATATTACGCAGCAATTAGAAACAATGATATTGCAGCCTTCGAAGGTAAATGGATGGCTATGGAAGAGATCATGAAATCAGCTTAACCCAGAGATCTAAGGGTCGATTGTCTCCACTCATCTGTGGAGGTGGGGACTAGACTCTGGACAATAAGAAAGTTGATCTAGTAGCATGAGTGAAATCCAGATAAGATGTAATGCTTTACATCTAATACTTTTTTTAGAGTTACAGTGGGAAGGGGAAGGGAGGGATAAGGGAGGGTAATTGGGGGGGCACTCCTGGGGATAATTGCAATATCCAGAATATATACACATTTTATATTATTTTGTTAAAATCTTGTAAGGTTGTTCAAAAAAAAAGAAATAAAAAAAAAGAAATTCATATTGCTCCATAATGGAACCAGAAGAAATACAAATGACCGGCAAAGAATTCTGAATGATTCTCCTGAAGTCAGGAGAGTCAAGGAATTCCAAAGATAGAAAATTAAATAAAATTTGGAAAACAATGTATGGACAAATTGACAAATTTGACAAAGATATACGAACAATTTAAAATAAATTACATTGTGTTTAATTATAATGCATCAATAAAAGAAAAAAATAAAAATTAAGTAAATAAAAATAGAACAAATAAAAATAAAAATCCTATAGGCAAAGAATATAATAAGTGAACTAAAAAATTTAATAGAAAACTTCAACAGCAGGCATAATAAGACAGAGAAATATTAAGTAGACTCTGAGAAAATGAAAACTGTACATTTCAAATTGTTAAGAGAGCAAATTTCAAATGTCCCGCCACAAAAATGGCAAGGGAGATGATGAATATGTTTACTAGCTTGATTTAAGCACTCCATGTTGCATACTTATATTAATAAATCACATTGTACCCCATAAATATATAAAATTATTATTTTTCTGCTAAAAAAAGAATTTGTGTGTTCTTAAATATTTGAGAAATATTTTTTAATTTGTGCCTTACATCACACACACACACACACAAACCACATTGTTGTATCTTTAGCAAACACTAGAGGGCAGTAAAAGCAAAAGCAAACTGAACATCCTTTGGAAGGTAAATAGGAAAAAAATTTTCTGATTAAAAATCTGTGTGGATAAGCTTATGTTTGTAGTGGTTATAGAATCTGTAGGCTGTAGTTTATGTGGTTATGGGTTTAGCTGTTATAATTACCTTTCTAGCATGGAATTAAAATCTAGATTATCTGTGACAATAACATCACCATACATTGCAAGTATTATCTCATGTGAACCTCCTACAATACTACCAGGGAATATATTCTTTTCCCATTTTCCAAATGAAAACACCGAGATTCAGAGGCTTTAAACTAGTAGGTAGCCGTAAGAAAGCAAAATGCTGACATGAACCTATAAATAGTTATTAACTACTTATGACTACCAGGCATACAAAATTCCCTACTGAGACCAAGGGTTTTGGAGAATATAGGTCTTAAAATTGTTTGCACCAGTTCAGAATTGAGACCTATTTTAGCAGCTCCTTAAAAGAAGATCTTGTGATTTAAATGACCACAGGTACCCATCTGATGATGCTGCCAAAATGTTTACTCCAAACCTATTTATGAAAATGTGGTCCCAGAACATGGGGAAAAGACATCCTTCTGAACTCCACCCTGGTTAGAACCTACTTAGAGTTTACATATGACATTTTAGTTGGTACATTTCTATAGAGAAATCAAGAAGCCAATGACTAGTATGAAAGATCCTGGGTATGATGTGTTAGAGGTGGGAAGGAAATTGAGATGTCCCGAAGAAGGAGAGATGAAGACAAAGCAAGATGGAGTTAGAACTAGATATAATGATAATTAAACCTATCGCCTCTAGAGTAAGAGTGGTTGGGATTGGATTACATATTAAAAATAGAAAACTAATAGTTCCAGGGATCTGGGCTGGCCTAGTGTCCATGTCAGATGTTGAAGAGAATACATGCTTGTAAAATCTGAACTCCAAGATTCACAAAAGGATAAATAAGCAGCGTTTTGCTGCTAGAATCTGAGCAGACCTCAGAAGCACCTTCTGCAGGACCCTGGAAGACTGCACAAGCTGGGCACAACCTGCAACCTGTATGTAGTCACTGGGGTCAGGTGGGGCTGCATTAAACATCCAAACGGCTTCTTCCCATGTTCCCCAACACGGTAGGCCTGCAGCTTGACCACTAGTTTCCTCCATTCTCTTCTACTCACCGCTTGAGTGAGCAGCCAGGAGCTGGGCTGCAGGAGTCCTGATGCCAGCCACAAAGTGAACTCAGTTGGAGAAACCTTCCTTGGCCAGGGATGGTTGTGTGTCTACACCAACAGGTTAAGGGGTGACTGGCCCTTCACCCTGGTTTTCATAATAGTGACTGTCAAGTGTGAACGTACTGAGAGCTGTGCTTCCGATGAGGCCATTTGTCACAGTTGTATCTCCATTATAGGAATTGATGCATTGGTGTGTCCTGTGCAATTGCCATCTAATCGAACAGACTTTGTGGCTGTCAGTGACCGCAAACTGAAGAGTAAGATGATGAATCTTAAACATGGCAGTCTTTTCATGAAAATGCCAAATATTGTTTCCAGCAGAGATTACTTTGTCACTGCAAACTCCAACCTAGTGATTATCACAGCAGGTGCACATCAGGACAAAAGAGAAACACGCTTTAATTTAGTTGAGCAAAATGTGGACCTCGTCCAGTTAATGACTTCTGATGTTACCCAGTATAGTCCCTGCTGCAAACTGAATGTTGTTTCCAGCACAGTGAACCTCTTAAATTATAGAACCTGGAAGTTAAGGGCATTTCGCAAAACCCGTGTTACTGGAAGTGGCTGTTGTCAGGGGTGAACCGTTGGAGAGCCCAGAGACTCCAGTGCTCCTGTGTGAGGTAACATTGCTGCCGGCCCTCTGCACTCAGACATAGAAAATGATAAAGATTCTGGGAAGTGAGCAAGTGCCCGTGAAGAAGTGGTTGCTAATGCGTAGAGATCACTAAAATGAAAGGCTATGCTTCCCAGGCCATTGGCCTATCTCTAGTTGACTTAACAGAATTTTTAAAGAATATTCAGAACATACATCTAGATTCCACCTTAATTAAGGGCCTCCATGGAATAAGTGAAGTATTTCTAGTGTTCCTTGTATCCTGGGAGAGAATGCCTAACAGACCTTTCAAAGGTACAGTTGAACTGTGAAGAGGAGGCCTGTTTGAAACAAGTGCAGAAACACTTGGGAAATTCAGGAGGAGCTCAAGCTGTAAAGCTGCTTATATCATGGAAGAAAAGAGTAGTTATGGATTGTACATGTCAAACTTTGGAATAAACTCAAATTCCTAAAAGGTGGAAACAGAAAAGGGGTTAATGACTGCCCTGTTTATTCAGCCCTCCAGCTATTATTTGCATTCACATGCTAAATGATGCTTAATTTTTTGCAGTTCCTAAGTAACTGTATAAAGCAGAAGTCTACAGTGCCTCTGACATACGAGTGCTTGCCTTGTATATACATGCTATTGGGTCTGAAAGAATGTATGATACAGGTGTTTATTGTGTTACAGAAATTCTAAATCTTTTAAGTACATGCTAATTCTTTCATTCTGTTGGGCTTTTACTTACTACATTTATTTACATTCTATAAGTACATTGTTGCTGTTCTACTAACATTAAAAGTATATACACCAAAAATGAAAAATAAAAAAGAATAGAAACAAAGACTCTTGAAAATGATGGAAATAAAATTTGTCCTCACTTTCAAATTGCCTTCATCTGATGTGGCATTTAACTGTTCCTCAAATGGACATTCATTCAAAATTCTTTCCTTTGGAATGCCATTTGACCTTTAATGTTAACTAGATTCTTTTATTTTCCAAAGAAGATAAAATGGTGACTTTGGAATCAGAGGATTTTTGAATCCCACTTGGTACTAACTAGATTAGAGGCTCTTGGATGAGTTCTCTGCCTCCATTAACTGACTCTTCTCATCTATAAAATGGAGCCAATGACTCTTGCCTCAGAAAACTAGTAGGGGGTTGAAGTGAGCCCTGGGGTATGGAGCACCCTTCATGGTTCCTCAAATATCATATGGTCCAGACTTCTTTAGGCAGTGCCACTGGCAGTCCCAGTGTGCATAACTCTGTGAGCTAGCCTCCACTCTAAGAACAATGGGGCCTGACCTCTTAGTGACCTTGTGCAGCTCCTGCCATGTGAAAGCTGGCTCAAGTATCCAAGGGTCTAGTATCCTCATGTTGTTTCTGACCTCCCTCAATGAAGGAAATCAAGTGAAGCAGGTCACCCTGACATCAAGTGTCAGGAAAGAGGCAAGCAGATTTCCAACTCTCTGTATTGAGGTTTATAGTACTATATGCTAAAACGACCAAATCAAAAAATCTCAAACGGCAGGAATCATAACATTAAATGATTCCCAGGAACTCTTTTTTCTTTTTTAAAGAAGAGAGAGAGAGAGAGTTAACTTTTTATTCATTGGCTTTTTGTTTTTCCTGCACTTGATTGCGTATGTGGTATGTGGTGCTGGGGATGGATGGAACCCAGGTCCTGGTACATGCCAGGCAAACGCTTTATCTCTGAGCCACTTCTCCAGCCCCCAGGAACAGAAAATCTTTTTTTTTTTTTAAGAGAGAGGGATGGAGAGAATGAGAGAGAAAGAGAATCAATCTTTATTTATTTTTCTTCTGGTTCTGGTTACTCTGACACTCGGTTGTGTACATGGTGCTGGGGTTCAAACTTGGGTCCTTGCTCATGCCAGGCAATCTCTGAGCCACGGCTCCAGTCCCCACAGGAACTCTTTAAGAGGAATGAATTTTAGAAACTTAATGGAGTGCTCCTTAGCATCATAGCATTGTTCATTTTTGCTTTTCAAATGTGATTAAGTACAGCTGTGAACTTAGTGACAATCTGTCTTAACTTAATCATCCCAGAACATGACACAGCCCTTGGCTTTGACTTTTCAGGTTAGTTTGGGATTTTGTTTGTTTGTTTGTTCATTGTTGTTGTATTTTTTTGTTGATTTTTTGTTTGTTTTTGGTACCAAGAGTTTAACCAAGGGGTGCATAACCACTGAGCCACATCCCCAACCCTTTTTATTTTTTATTTTGAGACAAGGTCTCACTAAGTTGCTCAGACTGGCTTTGAATTTGTAATCCTTCTCAGCCTCAGCCTCCTGAGCGGCTGGGATTACAGGCATGCCCCACCACACCCCACTAGAATACATGGTTTTGAGGCCAGGTCAGATGTACAGGTAAACTTCTTAGTCTACATATTACTACTAACCATGAACAATAAACCCTGACAAAACAACTGGAGGGTGTTGGAAGAAACAAAAGTATAGTGGTTTGCTTTAGTGCTAAGGAAAGAGGAAGTAATTTTTTTCCCCCTAGAAAATGTACTGTAACTGGGGAGAATCAGAAGAAGTAGGAATTAGAATTGGGTTTCCCAAGGCCCGGATGCAGCATGGCATGAGCTATCAGGAAAGAGCATTCCCAGGCCCTGCTCAGCACAGGCAGAGGTTCAAAAGCCACTAGGGAAGGGGGCTGGTAACAAGCTCCTCCACGGAGAAGCTTCCTGTGGAAACCTGTCCCCCAGCATACATGCTCCCGTTTTCACGGTAGTTTCCTTTGAATGCGTTGAACACATCCTCTCCCCCAGGCCTCTCACACTTCCCCCACGCACCCCTAGTGCCTGGCTCTCCCACATGCACAGCGGAGGGAAATGGGTCTTTCTCTTACTGTTATATTAATTTCCTCTAATCTTTTGCTCAGTAATATGTCACAGAACACGTTCCAACTCATTAGTTGACAACTTTAACATTGTTCTCTTAAAATAGTCAAAGATTTGCTCTTTTCCTTAATAGTCAACCATAAATATGGATCTTAATGACCCTTTCCCCATTTCCTGAGGCTAAAATTTTTACATTAAACTCACATTTCAACCTTCTAAAACTACTCTGGAAAGAACCAGGCAGAGATATTTTATGATTCTTCCTTCATCTAAAAAGCAAATGCCAGGAATTTTATACATTAGAAATTTTTTAACCTGGGAATTGCCTCCTAAAATGATATTTTATTTTCAAATTTACCTTCCCATTCACATTAAAAATACAAAATTGAAATTTTATTATAATAGTATTATGTTAAAACACACAAAGTTATTTCTCTAGGTCAGGTCAAATGTTGTGAGTTTTGTAAACCTAAAACACATTTATATTTATAGTTATATTTATGTTTATATATTTATATTTACATTATGTATCTGGTGTCTCTTAGTTCTCACAGATGTCTCAACCCTAGAACTTTGGGGTATGGGTACAGTCATAGATGACAGCATGAAAGGAGTCTGCAGAGGGTCAGACTGAAAAAGCAACCTTCATTGGTTACTCATTTGAAAATAAGTTTAAACCAAGATAAGTACCTTTCAGTTTCCTATATTAAAAGCACCAGGTACCATTCATTGATTAGAATTTTATATACATCATTTATTCAGACCTCAACATAGCCTTCAGACCTTTTGAAGTAGATATTCCTATCATTAATTCATACTTATGCAGAGTTACCTAATTCTGCAGGGAACAAAAAAGACTATGCTCTTTCCTTTCTATTTTTTTTTTTCCTTTTTTGGAAAGCTTTTAATTTCTTTTCTTTTTTTTTTCTCAATTGTTTTTTTATTTTGAACAACCATACAAGTTTTTAACAAAATAATATAAAAATGTGTATAGATTTTGGATGTTACAATTACCCCCAGGAGTGCCCCCCCAATTACCCACCCTTATCCCTCCCTTCCCCTTCCCACAATATCTCTAAAAAAGGATTATGTTGTATAGCATTACATCTTATCTGGATTTAACACATGATAATACACCAACTTTCTCACTGTCCAGGGTTTAGTCCCCACCTCCACAGATGAGTGGAGACAATCGACCCTTAGATCTCTGGGTTAAGCTGATTTTACTCAGCAAGATCTCTTCCATAGCCATCCATTTACCTTCGAAGGCTGCAATATCATTGTTTCTAATTGCTGTGTAAAATTCCATGGTATAAATGTACCACAGTTTTTGGATCCATTCTTCCAGTGAGGGACATCTGGATTGTTTCTATAGCCTAGCAATAGTAAATTGTGCTGCTATGAACATAGATATTGCCGTGTCACTATAATGTACTGATTCTAAGACCCCTGGAAAGATACCCAGGAGTGGAATAAATAGCAGGGTCATATGGTGGGCTCATCCCTAGTTTTTTGAGGATTCTCCACACTGCTTTCCAGAGAGGCTGTACCAGTCTGCAGCTCCACCAACAATATGTTAGTGTGCCTATCTCTCCACAGCCCCTCCAGCATCTATTATTGTTTATTTTCTTCATCTTTGCCATTCTGACTGGTGTAAGGTGATATCTTAATGTGTTTTTCATTTGCATTTCTCTGATTACTAGAGATTTAGAGCACTTTCTCATGTATTCATTGGCTTGATCAATGTCCTCTGGTGAGAAGTTTCTTTGGCCCATTTATCAATTGGGCTGTTAGTGTTTTTGTAGTTGACATTTTTGAGGATTTTGTAGATTCTGGATATGAGACCCTTGTTAGAGGAATCATAGCCCATGATTCTCTCCTACGAAAACTCTTAACTCTTTTGATTGTTTTTTTGACAGTACAAAAGCTTTTTACCTTTATGGCATCCCATTGACTGATTTTTTACTTTACTTCCTTCACTTTTGGAGACATGTTGAGAAAGTCTTTGCCTACTCCCAAATGTTGAAGTGTTGGACCTAATTTGTCTTGTATCAGTTGCAAGTTAGCTGATTTAATACCTAGCTCCTTGATCCATTTTGATTTGATTCTTGTTCAAGGAGAAAGATATGGGTCTAATTTCAACTTTCTGCAAGTGGATGACCAGTTTGTCCAGCACCATTTGTTGAAGAGGCTGTCACTTCTCCATGTAATATTTTGTCCCCCTTTGTCAAAAATCAGATGTTTAAAGATTTGAGGGTTTGTTTCAGGGTCTTCTATTCTATTCCATTGGTCTTCTTTCCTATCTTGATACCAGTACCATGCTGTCTTTGTTACTATGGCTCTATAGTATAGTTTTAGATCTGGAATGGCAAAAACCACCTGTTTCATCTTTCTTGCCTAGTAGTGTTTTGGCAATTCTTGGTTTCTTGTTGTTCCAAATGAATTTGAGACTTGAAAAGGAGGGAATGCTCCCATCCACTTTTTATGAAGCAACCATAACTCTGATACCAAATCCTGACAAGGATACATCAAGAAAAGAAAACTACAGACCAATATCCCTTATGAACGTGGATGCAAAAATCCTTAATAAAGTACTAGCAAACCGTATTCAAAAATTTATCAAGAAAATAATCCATCATGATCAAGTGGGCTTCATCCCAGGAATGCAGGGCTGGTTCAACATAAGCAAAACAATTAACGTAATCCACCACTTAAACAGAATCAAGGACAAAAACCATATGATCATCTCATTGGATGCAGAAAAGGCCTTTGATAAAATCCAGCACCCTTTTATGTTCAAAACTCTAGGAAAGATGGGGTTCAAAGGACCATTTCTGAACTTTGTTAAGGCTATACATGCTAAACCCTCAGCTAGTATAATACTAAACAGAGAAAAGCTGAAAGCATTTCTACTAAAGTCGGGAACAAGACAAGGCTGTATGCTCTCACCTCTTTTATTCAATATTGTTCTTGAGACCCTAGCTGGAGCAATTAGGCAAGAGAAAGAAATCAAAGGGATAAAAACAGGAAGAGAGGAAGTCAAACTCTCTCTTTTTGCTAATGACATGATCCTGTATCTGGAAGATCAAAAAAACTCCATCAGTAAACTGCTTGAACTCATAAGTAGATTTAGCATAGTGGCAGGATACACGATCAACACGCATAAATCAATAACTTTCCAATATACTAATAATAATAGGACTGAAGAAGAAGTCAGGAAATCAGTTCCTTTCAAAATAGCTTCGAAAAAAAGTAAAATACTTGGGAATTAACCTAACAAGGGAAATCAAAGATCTCTTCAGTGAAAACTATCGAACATTGAAGAACGAAATCCAAGATGACCTAAGAAGATGGAAAGATGTCCCATGCTCTTGGATAGGCAGAATTAATATACTAAAAATGGCCATTCTACTGAAAGCTTTATATAGATTTAATGCTATCCCTATAAAGATACCTATGTCATTCTTTCCTTTCTATTTAACTGCCCATTGATTTTTTTAAAAAAATAAAAATGATGAACTAATTCTTTGAAATATAATACCAGTTATCATCAGCACTTGGCATTACATATTGAGTTATTTGCATAGAAAATTTATTTTGTAGAAGTAAGCCTTTGAGATGAAATCCTAGAAAATAGGAGGCCCTCTTGTTGATCACGAATTCCTTGAGAACATTGTACCTTAAATGTGTGTGTCCAAATGTAGTTAGTGATTGAATAATTAGATGATTTTTACAATGGGAGAAGTTATATAGATCTTTACGAAAATCAAACACCTTACAGTATATATGTCTTTTTAACCACAAGATCAAATCACAAAAATGTAATTTTGAATAAAAATTCAGAGATCCCCTTGCACAATATTTTTTGTTTCATAAATGAAGGCACTAAATCACAAAGTTCTAGAGCTAAGTGGTGACAGAAACTAGAGTCCTATCTACTGAACATTCCAGAAAATACACCTAACCCTGAATTTGGCACCTATCAAGACATAAAAGGGCTAATCTAAAAGAGTTATATTAAATTATTTATATTTTAAACATAGGATGTACATCTATGTATATAAATATACATATGCACACGTATAAAGAATTGCAGCATTATTTACTTTCATTAGAAACATAGTTACTTGTTTGTATTGCATACAACACTTGATAAAGATTAACATTAGCCAGGAGTTTTGAGATAAGACCAAATACAAGATTTTGCTTTGAAAACCACACCCATTCACTAACCATCAAGTAAATTAGTTCTTGGAAAGGAAATGCACATGGTCAAATACTCACAAGCCAACAAAATAATTTTTTAAAGTGAATTACAGATAATTTTGCATACATTTTCCTGGAAAAATACATTGTAAAATACGTATTTTCATGATAAGTGATTTAGGCTTTTATGCACATTTATTTTCACTCCCCTTTCATCCAAAAAGCCACACTTTTTCTGACTTACCTCTTGTTTTCAATTTACCTGATGTGAAAGAGGAGCAACATTTAGAAATAATGTATTCCCTGCAAATGGGAAATGTGCATCCTTAATCATCTGCCATCTAATACAATATTCATCATTTTCACATGTCTCCAAATGTGGCTTTCCCCCAGAGTGCTTCTTCAATGTGTATTTTGTATGTAAAGTCTACCAAAATCTTAACGACCCAATGATATTTTTATACTTTTAAGAGGGAAGGAGATGTTAGCACAGGGTGGGTGAGAAATGGAAGTCTCAACTGTGATGATGTAAACCTTGAGCTGTGCATGCGCCCAAAAGCCCAAAGTGGAGCTTGTGCTAGGCAAGGACAAGTGGCAGATGGGGAAGCAAACTTGAAGTCTAGAACATTGGCTTAGAATGATGACAAGAACCAGGTTGAAGAGTTGGTAAATTCTTTGATAGGCAGCGCAGCTCTACATTAGGCAGTAACAAATGGATTTTTTTTAAAAAAATATTTTAAAAGCAGCTCTAGGGCCCAATAAATCCTAGGGAGCTTTCTCAGAAACCCTAGATAGAAAAAAAGAAAAAAACTTAAGGCTTATTCTTCATTTAGAATCACAGAGCACTAAATATAAACAAGACAGCCTAAGATAGCATTTCAAACTGCTAGCATGGATAATTGTGCTATTTCAGTTTTTCAGGAGCAAGCTTCTCTGACTTTCCTTTATTTGATAGCTAATGTGACATTTTGTTGTATTGATGATGGAATTAGAAAACTTTATTTTTATTAGTTTAATTATGAATCTCTCATAGCAAGTCTTTACACTCCAAATGGACAATACAATTATAGAAATTAAATGATAAATATAGTCGGTCATAGACTGTCCTTCCAACAAAACAGGAGAAATCACCTAGAGAAAAGAGGATGCATGGAGAAAGTGGAAGCAGATTGGTCAGAGGGAGGGGGAAGGAGACAGTCAAGAGAGATCAGGAACAGGAGGAGGGAATAGAGACAGCTCAGCTGCAGGGGAAAGATAAGGAAAGAGGAAGTGAAAGAGCTGTAGTCACAGATGCAGAAAGAGAGACCAGGAGAAGATCACAGAGGTGAGACTCTGAGTAGGGGGAAAGAAGGCACAGGGGAGGGGGTAACAGAGAACTGTTTGAAAATGAAGAAATCCTACTTTTTGCAGGGCAGTATATGTGCTAACTTTTCCAGGTTCAGGTGTTTGCAAAAGAGAAAACAATGCAGCAGGAAGGTGTGTGCAACGCTAAATGGAAAAGGGAAAAGATAGAATTCCATGTCTGAGTTCCATGGAACTCCCAGTACCAATAACGGTAAGGGCTACTCATGTGTATTTTATTCAGATGCTGGAAAAAGTTAATGCAGTAGTTGGAGGATGAGAGTTCCATGTTCCCTGTTTCACACAGCTTCCAGGGCTTCTTCCCTATGCTTTGCTGACTGAATGCTTGTCGGTGTCACAAGATGTGGCAGAGTCTGCAGCCAGCCTTTCACGGAACTGGCCTCAGTGCAGAGTGAAGTACAGTTCAAGGAGGAAACTGGGTGAGGAGGTGCTTGTAACTTGGTCACAGGAATACTAAAAGGGACTGATGTTGATTAAGATGCCCTGGAGGATCGTTATGCTCTCTTTGATGACCAAGAGAGCAGAGCTGCTAAAAAACACTGACCAACTGGATCTGAAGGGATTAGTCCCTGGAGACCAGACTGCAGCAAGCCTGAGGGGCTTGTTTGTGGAGATGGAAAGGCAAAGACAGAGATGACAGGCATCAAAGCCAGTGCCGGCTGCTGTTAAAAGGCATTCGACTCATATATTCTGGAGAAGGGGAGGAGCCAATTCAGCAGCACATAGCATCATCGGTGGCTGTCAGAGACAAATGTGTCAACTGCATACGTGAGGCTGGAAGCAGCATAGCACAAGAAAGGACAGTCTGAGTATTCTGCGGACAGGAGCTCTGTTAGTTTAGAAGCATTAAACCTTTCTGTGCGGGTTTCCTCATTTTATAACTTGATCTCACAACGTTCTTGAGGGGATTAGCAATAACAAGCCTGCTACAATATCCTCTTGTTCAATATTCACTGCTAGTATTATCTTGATTAATAACCTTCTGCTTAAATTTCTGGTCACAGACAGTTTGAGGAAAGCTGTTTGGTGAGATATCTTCCTTCTTTATTCCTTCTCTTTTCTTTCTTGTTCTGCTCTTCTTTCCCCTTCTTCCTACCCCTTCTTCCCACTATTTACTGAGCATTCTCTTTGTGCCAGGAACTGAACCATGACAGTGAACCTGATCTCTGATGATGTTCTCTAATTAAAGTATCGTGTCTTCACAGCTCTGTTCACTTCCAGAGTGCTGGCAACTAACCATGGAAACTCAGACTTTGCTGGGGAGCTGTTTTCTGTAGGGAGCAGCGTTCTATGCACTAAATTGAGAGGGCTGAAAGAAGGGAATTGGTTAGTAATTAGAAAAGATTTAAATGACTGAAAATATCTCCCTGCCTATGTAAATGGAAAATTTCCTGATGCTTACAATATCCACTTGGGACTGATGCTTTATGAAATCCTGATAGATGCTTGAGAGAATGGTGGAAGTGATAAAAGGGAACTAATTCCAGAGGATAGCCATTCTTTTTTCATTTTCTCTGATTTTATGAAGTTTGCCTTTCCTGAAAACTTTTTAAACGATTCTAACTTTCTCTCTATTCTACCAGTGTCCAGAAATTTTTATAAAACAATTAACTCTTAGAGCTTCATGGTATGTGATCCACCTAACACTTTCCAAAAGATGGCCCAAATGGCAGCTCCAACATAGACAGCTCTGCTCTGTAGAGGAATTTGAACACCTCTTCTGTAGGTTCCTGTTTGTCTTTTCCATTAGTTCTCCTTGCCTCCCTGTCTTTTCTACTGTGTCATTCTTTCATTGGTAGTTGCTGGAATTGGCCACCAAGTCATGGGTGAGCTGATTAATACTGCTTCTTTAGGGAAACCCAAGTCTGTGAACCTTAATACTCCTTAAAGTCAAGGAAGAGATTTCATCAGGCACACATAACTGCAATCACTCGCAATAAAAATTTATGAGAAAGGCAATTTGTGCCATATCTTGGGAATACAAGAGGACTAAAGGAATGGTGGAGGCTTTCCTCATGAGGATTAAGTGATATCTAGTCATAAAACAAACTATTTAAATGGACAAAGAAAGCAAATCACAGAACACTGTGTGCAGTATAATCCTTTTTTTTTTTTTTTTTAGAGAGAGGGACAGTGAGAGTGAGAGAAAGAGAGAATCAATTTTATTTAGTTTTTCACATGGCTTTCATTGTTCTGATACTTTGTTGTGTATGTGGTGCTGTGGTTTGAACCTGCATACTCACATGTGCCAGCCAAGCACCATAACCACTGAGCCACTACTCCAGCCCCGAGTAGTATAATCTTTTTTTAAAAGAAATAATTATGTATTGGCCGTAAATGTATGTTTTGCACTGTTATCTTCACTTGCTCATATGTACCATGCATCTATTAGATGTTAGGAATATAGGCAGGGCTTTGTATATATGTGTAGATAAAATGTATAAAAGTCATATGTTTAATTTATTGCAGTGGTTTCCTGAAGTTTGCAATAGAAAGATATTCAAAATGTCTACTTGCTCTTCTTTTATATTGTTTTAATTGCTTTTTTACCTTCAATAATAATAATAAAGCACTAAAGGAGGGAAAAAAACCCACGCAATGCTGCAGGCTTGTGAGCCGATGGCCAGGTGAGTGGCACAGACTATCAAGAGCACAGGAGAGCTGGAAAGGTAGAACTCGACCTCCACGTGAGAGGTCAAAACTTCAGAAAATCCTTGGGAACAGGAAACAACGGGAATTAGGAAAGGATTCATGGGGAGGAACATTGGTATAGGGATTTGCATGAAGCTTCTGGCTGAAGCAAAGGTGTGCTGAGGAGGGACTGGAGCGGTGGCTCAGCAGTTACGGTGCTTGCCTGGTGTATGTGAGGATGCAGGTTCAAACTCCAGCACCACATTTACAACAAAGTGTCAGAGCAATGACACTTTGAAAGCAACATGAAAAACTAAATAAAAGTTGATTCTCTCTCTCTCTCTCTCTTACTGTCCCTCTCTATTAAAAAAAAAGTGTACTGAGGAGAAGGAGCTGTATAATGTAGGGCACTCAACACTGGCATTCTCACCTGGACTCTGGCACTAGCACAATGAGTGACACTAGCAAACAATTTCTTTCCCTGGACCTGAGATGTTCTACCTATAACATGGGAATTGGACAAGATCAAGTCCAATGTTGTCCCACAGCAGAGAAGTCTATGGCCTTAAGAACTAAGGAGGGATGTTGTAAAAGTCACATTATAGAATGCCTTGAATATGAGGATCAGAAACTTTCACATAACCCACAAGTAGTGATGAAGATAGAAGAGTATGAGCACGAGTCTTGTGAAATGTGAACAGGATATGGAGAAAAGCGGATGTGATATATAAGGTGAATGTCAAGGTGGTGATAAAGAAGAAAGGGAGGAAGGAAAGAGACAGATTAGAGGAAAGGGTAACAGATCAATTGGAAGTAATGATTAATATATATCATGATAAATCAAAAATCACAAATCCACAGTGAAAGAGAAGGAAAGACAGAAGGAATAAAAGAAAAGTCCTTCCGCATGGAAAAATATCAGCTAATAATTCTAAAATAAATTTTAAAATTATAAAAATCACCATTTTCCCAACCTTATTAAGTAACTATTTCAGGCCAGCATATTTAATAGATGCCTGAAATATTGGGGGTCAGTTTATTGGGGGAAAATAATGTGTGGTTTCAAAACTGTCCCTCAGATTTGTTATTTCTGAACAGGAAAATTGCCTTTGGAATGAAGAGATCTGGTGGTCATTAGCCAAGTGACCGAACAGCCTCGCTACAGTGAGGCAACCTCACATTTGGGGACTCCTACCATTATATAGTAAGAGGTACCCAATGTTACTCAGATTTTGCTAAAAATGTTTGACCTGATTCTGATAAGGAAGAAACAATTAGACAAATCCAGAATGCAAAATAGCCTATAAACATCTGGCCTGAAATCTTAAAAAAAAAAAAAAGTAGTATTCTAGATTAACAGCAAGTAAGGACACATAATAACAACCATTTATAAACCCTGACCAAATCCTGGGTTTTAAAAAAAATCTACAAAAGACACATTTATAGAGAATAAGTAAAGAAATCTGAGTAAGTATAGCATATGGAAAGGCATAGAATCATTTTTAGCCTAGTTGGTTTTTCTTTGGTGTAATGATGCCATTGTGGTTACACAGGAAATACCTTTCCATGTAAGAGATTCCTCATGAAGTTATGTTGAAAATGACATGATATCTATAACATGTTTAAGCAATTCAGAAAAAGTGTGTGTGTGCGTGTGTGTGTGCATATGTGCACATGCCTCTCGCTGTTGTGATAGGTAGATGGGTAGGTGAGTAGAGAAAGAAAAGAATGATGGAGGGAGAATAAATGTGCAAAAATGTTAGAAACTGTTGAGTCTTGTGAAAGTTTTATGAGTTTTCATTGTGCTATTCTTCAAGTTTTCTATAATTTGAATTTTTAAAATAGTTCACAAGGGAGCTTCAATAGTCCAGATCAATGCTTAAAGGCTTAGGCTAGCTAATTAGATAGGAACAAAAGCTAAAGATATTGTGAAAGGAAAATAGACAAAAAGATGTCATTCTCAACAGTGGTAGTAACTATAATCTGATTTCCAGTGTTTGTGTCTGTGCAGATCTCCCCCCTCTTGATGAGACTGATGAAGCAACTGGAAAGAGGATTTGAGAGGTCTTGACATAGTTTGCCTGAATTCAGGAAACCTGTTTCATGGAAGTTTTTAAATAGTGAATTGACGACCCTATTTTTAAGTGAGAAATTAGTAAGGAAAATGCTGATACAATTATGGGCAGCAGTCAGATACCAAGATACATATAAGCCCAAATACAAAAGAACATCTTTCTGAGGAGCTGTCATGAAAACCACACCTGATAAGTCCTACACACAGCAGCCAGAGCTTGAGTTTTGCTTTAATGGATTTTGACCAAGATAACTCCATTAGTGCCTTCTTCCTATTTGTCTTTCAGATGCATTAGGAATGAACCATTTGACAGGTTCATCTCTAGAGATAATTTTATTATTCTCCTGTTAAAATTGATTTTAAACTTATGAGTAATGTCAACTGTGCAGGAGAAAGAAAATAAAACAAGAACTTCTTTAACCTACATTACCATCTAATTCAGATTAGAATATAAAACCTAGCCAAATTAGTAAATGTTATTGCTTCCCAATCTGTATAGTATTGAAGACAATTCCTGCTTCATAAAATTTTGATAATAATCTAGCTAATTGGACTTATTTTAACAAACATTTGATATTGGGATATCAAATAAAACACTGATGCAGTGTTTTATTTGCTGAAGCTATTGCATTTTTGGAAGGACAGTTTTTCACTGTGTTACAACTGTGCCACGGTTTTTAGAACATTTAACATGCCTGGGCCTTGTATAATTAAAATGAATGCTGACCCTCCATCTGACATTTCAAAACAAAGATCAGCCACTATCCCCCAACACACAATTCCATGCCCTGTTAGAACTACTGTTAGGGGGCTGGAGCAGTTGTGGCACTTTCCTGGCATACACAAGTACACGGGTTTAAACCCCAGTACCCACATACACAACTAAGGGTCAGAACAACAGAAGCATGTGAAAAAAAATGATTCTCTCTCTCTCTCTCTCTCTCTCATTGTCCTTCTCTCTTTAAAAAAAGAAGAAGAAGAAGAAGAACTACTGTTATATTCTAAATCACAAAGGGCCAAGTCATCACTTTCTTATCAAACACTAAAAAAGAAATTGCAGAAGACCTGAACAGATGGAAAAAAATTGCATGTTCATGGTTATGCAGAATCAATATAATAAAAATGGCCATTCTGCCCAAAGTCCTATACAGATTTAATGCAATCCCCATTAAAATACCAATGTCATTCTTCACAGATATAGAAAAAGCAATTCTCAAGTTTGTATGGAATAACAGAAGACCCAGAATAGCCAAAACATTATTCAGTAAGAAGGAGAAAGCAGGTGTTATCTCAATTCCTGACCTGAAATTAAACTATAGTGCTATAGTAACAAAAATATCATGGTATTGGTATTACTGAAGACCAATGCAATAGAACAGAGGATTCTAAGATGAACTCCCATACTTTTAACTATCTGATATTTGATAAAGGGGGCAAAAGCATAGTGTAGAAGAAAGATAGCCTGTTCAACAAATGGTGTTGGACAAATTGGACAGCCATATGTACACAACTGAAATTGGACTCTTACATTTCACCCTGCACAAAAAATAAATCAAAATGGTTCAAAGATCTGGATATTTCAAGCAACTTTACAATTGCTTGAAAAAGAAGTAGGCTCAACACTACATGACATAGGGGTTAGCACCACTTTCCTTAACAAGACTCCCGTGGCATAAGCAGTAAAGTCAAGAATAAATGCATGGGATGCAAATGAACTAAAAAACTTTTGCACAGCTAGAGAATTAGTCAAGAGTGTCAAGAGAGATCCTACAGAATGGGAGAAAATCTTTGCCTGCTATACCTCAGACAGAGGGCTAATATCCAGAATATACAAAGTACTCAAAAAAACTAAATACAAAACTACAAATAATCCAATCAATAAATGGGTTAGGGAGCTAAGTAGAAATTTCTCAATGGAGGAAGTCCGAAAAGCCCATTAATATGTGAGAAAATGTCCTACATCACCTACATCACTAGCAGTCAGAGAAATGCAAATCAAAACTTCACTGAGATTCTACCTCACTCCTATCAGAGTGGCAAAAATGAATATGAACAACGGCAGATGCTGGAGGGGTTGTGGGAAGAGAGGAACACTATCATACTGTTGGTGGGACTGCAAGCTTATATAGCCACTCTGGAAAAGCAGTGTGGAGACTCCTCAAAAAACTAGACCTAGAACCACCTTATGACCCAGATATCCCACTCCTAGATATTTTCCCAACAGAGCTAGAATCAGCATATTACAGAGATACAGCTTCATCAATATTTTTAGTAGCTGAATTTGCTATAGCTAAATTATGGAACCAACCCAGATGCCCCTCACTGGACAAGTGGATTCAAAAACTGTGGTACATATATACAATGGCATTCTACTCTGCAACAGAGAGAATGATATCATGGCATTTGCAGCCCAATGGATGGAGATGGAAAAAAATGTGCTAAGTGAAATATCCCAAACTCAGAGACTCAAGGGCCGAATGTATTCTCTCATACGTGGAAGCTAGAATACAACAGAAAGTTGGCTAAACTAATAATAACCTCAACATGCATGAATTTTTACATGAACAGGGGGAGCCTGGCCTATGATGCTGGGAGACGTGGGGAGGGAAGAAGGGAGGGAGGGAGGGAATAGGAAAGACATCAAGGAGACCTGAGGGAGGGAGCATGGGGGAATCAATTCAGGGGGAAACCTCCAACCTCCATGAGAAGTCCATTTAACACAAGGACTTAACAAGGACTTAATTGGGGGAAACAAGGAACCATGGGGAACCCAAGGGGGGAACCATGGAATGGCATCAGCCTTGGCTTGCTGTATGAATATATATTTGTTCTTGATCGTTTGATAATGATTCCCTCCTAATTGTAAGTCCATATTCAACAAATAAAAAAATAAATTAATAAATAAAAGAACTACTGCTAGATTCTAAATCACAAAGGGCCAAGCCATCACTTTCCTCACCAACATATGCTCTCAAATTAGCACAATGACTGGCACAAGAAAAATCAGTAAATATTTGTTGAATGGATTAATGTAAAGTTTGAAAATTGATTACTCTGTGACTCACTTCTTTTTTCCCCCACATTTTTTATTGGTGCAGTATAGTTGTACTCATGGGTGGGATTCGTTGTTACATATTTGTACATGCATACAATATAACAATATAATTTGGCCAGTATCACTCTCCAGCACTTCTCCCCTGCCTCCCAACTTCTCACCCGTTAGAACCCACTTTTTCTAGCACTTGACTTTTTAAAAAGTTTTACTACATAGCCCTTTTTATCTTTTTAATTTCAGAGTAGCACAAACTTCAAATTTCATAGTTAGAATTATCTCTTGCATGATTTTTAATGTCACTATGGTAATACACGTTCATTTAAACATTATACAGATAGTGGAGCAGGCTATAAAATGAATGTGATCCTTTCTCAACAGTATTTCTCCCCCACCCAGCCAAAACACCTAGCCTTTGGAAGTGTCCAGGTTAAGTGATCTTCCAATCATTTTCTGTAAGGAATCCTTTTCTTAAAAGCAGTGGGGGCAGTACACATACAGTTCTACAACTTGTTTTTCTTTAACTTAGCAGTGTATCATTAATATTTTTCAGTTTGAGAATATTAGACATATACGCTCTTGCCTTTAGTGGCTGCAGTATATTCCATTATCTGAATGCTGTGTAATCTATTTACCCAAGTCCCTAATGATAGAGTCTTAATAGTAGATTAATTTAGTGATATCTTATGTTGGAAACTAGAAAAAATGAGTTTACTTTTATAAATAATAGATGGCAGCAATCAGTCCACTAATTTAAAAATGGAGTTAATGTTAACCAGTTTCAGAAGATTGCTATTATTACTATCACCCATCAAGGAAAAGTCTCAGCTTCAAATATGTCCCCAGCTTATTAGCAATGTGTCAGCCTGGAAGCACATACACCTCCCATCCCAGGATGTAATGCTTGGAGGGTGATGGGAGAAGCCACAAAGCAGCTCTTTACAGGAAAATTTAGTCTTCTACCCCAAAGTTAGATCCTTTGCCTAAGCAGTTTGAGGGATTGAGTGATGTAGAGGTGAATGATTCCTCAGCAGCAGGGATTTCAAGGGCATTGGGACCTGGGGTAGTATCTTCAAGGTTACCTCCATTATACTTCTAGCCTCACACAGTCCTGAGAGACACCAGAATTTACGGAGATCCTTGTGTGAAGCAGAACATGATGTACAGAGCCCTAGGGTGAGGACAGCAGTTCCGCCACGGGTTGTACAGATCCCTGTTTTCATGTCCAAATGTTCCCTTCCAAGTATATCTTAAGGGGAGTTCTTGAGCCATTCTGTCAAGTTCTAATTGATGACAGAGCCCCAGAAGGCCAGAGAGTTTGTTAACTAGCAAAATCATAACACAACTTGAAACTGAAATCAAATATAGCATGAGTGAAAGGCTGGGAGCATAGAGCAAAACAAAGAGCCACATTACCACAAGAGATGTCCACATCTGACTAATCAGGAAGCTTGCTAAAAACAAAGAATCTTGTGCCTCACCCTCAAAAATTCTGTTTCAGTGAGTACAGTTAATCAACTGTTCTCCCCCTGCATGAGATTCCTTCAGAAAAGGCCTCTGAAACTACCTGGCTTATAATAAGTGTACAATAACCAGTTGCCACATAAGTTTTAATGATTCAAGTAAAATTGTGTGATGTAAGAGTTATAATCCTTCATTAACTCAAGGAATATTATTTAACATCTACATAATCATCTTGGCACTAGAGGTGGGGAGGTAAAAAAAGACAGAAAAGGTTCCCTACTCACAGAAATCTTTTTGAGAGGTGGATAGAATAGATAAATAAACCATATGGCCCTAAATTCTGTAAGAAATTAAAATAGGCTAGGCTTAAGATAATCTGGGAGGCTACCTTAAATAAGGTAATGAGCTATCAAAACCCTGTCTCAAAAATAAAAATAGGAATGGACTCAGGGGAAAAGCATGCCTGGGTTCAATTCCAAATATGACAAAAAAGAAAAGATAGGGCAGGAGAGAGAAGAGGAAGGGAGGGAAACATCTTAGTCAGCTTTTCTCTGCTGTGACCTAAAGACCTGACAAGATAGTTTTAGAGGAAAAACAGTTCATTCAGCGCTCCTGATTTCAGAAGTCCTAAACCAGAGGCTGACTCTGTTGCTCTGAGCTGGAGGTGAGGCAGAACAAGAGGACAGAAGGGCAAGGTGGAGGAAAGCAGCTCAGAGCATGACAATGAGGAAGCAGAAAGAGAGAACTTTGCTCAACAATGACAAAATAGATACCCCAGAAGTAGGCTCCAGGGACCCAACTCTTCCAGCCATACCCTACCTGCCTACAGTTATCGCCCAGTTAATCCCTATCAGGGGATCAATGCACTGAGACTCTCATAATCCAATCAGTTCACCTCTAACCCCCCTTATGTGTCTCATATGTGAGCCTTTGGGGGACATCTAATATCTAAACCATAACAGGAAAGGAAAGAGGGAGGAAGGTGGGGAGGGAGAGCGAGAAAAGACAGAAAGTGACATAGGGTAGTAAGCGCAATGTTTTCTGAGAAACTGGCATGTAAGCCCAGACTTGTGAAAACTAGGGTCACAAATGAGAAGGGCTGAGGAAGAGCACTCAAGTCCAAAGGATCACTCATACAGTGCCTCAGGCTGGAGCAAAGGGGCACTGAGGGCAGAAAAGCATGAAGACCCTTGGGGTGGGAGGTGAGTGGGGAAGGCGGAGAGTGGTGTCGGAGGGAATCAGAGGGGTGGACAGCAGTCAGGTTGTCAGTTTAGATATCAGTCTAAGTATAACAAGACACCAAAGGAGAGGTTTTGCAGAGGAAAGGAGTGATCTGATATATAGTTTGAGAAGATCAGTCTAGCTGTTGAATTGCAAATAGTGGAGGGTGGGGAAGTCAAAGTGAGAAAAGGAAAATTAATCAAGAGGCTATAACAGTGACCCTGGGTGAAATGATAGGTTGCCTAGAGGGACAGGGTGGACTTGGGGAAGAGTGGATGGAATTGAAATATGACTTGAAGCTAGAGTAAACAGAACTGCTAATGGATTTACATGGGGAGCTGGGAGGGAGAAAGAAGAGTTCAGGTTCTTTGTTGAGTGGTTGGAGTGGTGGATAGTGGAGGTATTGTTAACTGAAAGTGAGAAAATTCCCCAGAAATAGATTTAGGAGAAAATTAAGTTTGATTTTCAGTATGATGTATTTGAAAAGTCTTAAACATCCAAAGGAAATGTCATATGATCAGATGAATTTATAAGGATAGAGTTAGGGGAAAATCAAAGTAATATCATCTTGCATTTGTATGATAGTTTATAAGTCTTCAACTAGTTTTGCTTATGTATTCTTTTAGAGATAGTTGTTATTTAAAATCCATGACTCCTAAAAATTGTTTGCTGCTCCTGCATCTATCATAAACTAGATTTGGATAGCCAAATCATATTTTGTTATTTTCCATATAGACTCCGAAGTAGTCAGCCTTCTCCAAAGGCTATTAGCAAGCCAAAATATTTTTAAACTTTTTAATAAAATTCATACCCATTTTTGCATCAGCAAGCCAAATTTAAAGGAGATGTTAATGTTTAACTGCTAAAAAACATAAATATCCAATATCAATTTTTCATTTTGCCTGTGTTCCAGGAGAAAGCTAGTCCTGAGCTCTCATGCAGCTACTGTCAGAAACGTTATCACTCTCCACCAAGAGTGACAGCCTCCAGGAAGAAAAGGGAACTTAATTAGAAATTTTCACTTCAAATTCAATTTACGGTTTATTCACTCTGAAACATGCTAGAGGGTGTTTAAAAAGTTTAATGCTGAAAGATCTGTTTGTTTTTCTCAGGTTGTCAATAAATATATATTGGGCACAGAATGTATTTGTTTATTAAGCACCCAGGGATATCAGGAATTTAGCATGAGGCTTGCTTTCTTGATGAAGAAACTGAGACCCAAAGAGATGAAGGGACTTTCCAAAGAAAGCCATTGGCAGGATGGGACTGGATCCAGGGCTCCTCATTGTTAGGACAGTGCCTTTCAGACACCATGCTTCCCCCTTCAGTGCCTAGGACCCCAGTACTTCTCTCAGTTAACTGAGCCTTTATTGAAATATTTCTTAACTAGACCAGGTCATCATCTTACTACGTGTGTGTGTCAGGAGAGGGAGAGGTCAATAATAGGCAATCTGTATATGTCCTTACCATTCACCAGGAACTATTCTAAGTGGTTTATGTGCAGTGACTGATCTAACCTTGTGAAACTCTGTGAAAGGGGTACACTTAGTCCCATTTTGTACAGTAAGCCTCTTTTATATCTGGGTGCAATCTGATCAGGGTACTGACCTTATAAATACAAAAAATTAAAATGATTATTAATATTGACCACTTCTCTAACCTCTAGATATGTATTTTCCAATAGCTTGCAAAATTGTGGGCATCCAACAGAGCAAACTCAAACATGTCTAAAACAAAATATACTATCCTCTCAGCTGATCATCTCACTTTCCATCCTGTGTTCCCATCTTAAAACTTTTGACACCTTTCTCACCTCCCTTTTTTAATTTGCTCAATGCAATAAATATTACTTAAACTGTTTTTGGTTCCCAGAAGCATTTGAGGAGAATAGGTACGCAGAACCTCCCTCTCTTTTCCTCTCTTAATTCTGTACCCCATCTCCCACCTCGATGCCATTCCAGTGTTCCTAATGTAAGTCTTCATCTTTTACCATTTGTGATATTGCAATTGTCTCCCATCTGGTTAACCTATCTTGATAATTATTTTTCTTCAACCTCAACTTTTCACTGTTGCCAGGGTTAACCTCCTGCAAACACAGGGTGAATCACAAGAGATGCCCCTGTAAAGTCCTTCCAGGGCTCTCATTGACAGAACTTCTTGCCCAGGCCTTCGAGGACCATTGCTGCTGTCCTCATGGTTCCTCTTTGCCTCTCCACACTCTAGGCCAGCCACTTTAGACTGCTCACAAGTCCCCATCAAGTGGGCTATTTATAGTTTCCCTGCTTTCCTCACAAGTATGTGATAAGGACCACTTAATACATGTGAACATTGTGTTTGTTTATGTCTCACCTTCTTCAGTGAGAAATGTGAGGTGGGAAAAACAACTTACTAACTGTAAAAGACTTTGGAGATTTTATTTTTAAGCCATGGAAATCACTGAATTTACAGCCGCAGGGGTCCCTAGAGATGGTGGGACTCAGCACCTTCATTTTCCAGAGTGGCTGATTGGCTAGCCTAAGTTAGTGGCAGAGTTAGCAATGCAACCCAAATTTCCACCTCACTGTGTCGAGTCACTTAAGAAAAATGAAACTAGATTGCTCTTTCCCTCTTAAGTGTAGTGGCTGTCTACATTTTCTTACTGCACAGGTAATACATTTACTCGTCTTATTATCCATAGTCTTTCTGAATCAAGGAGAAATAGTTTAGATTCTGCCCCAGTTTCTTCCTGGCTGCCCCCTGCCATATTCCACCCAGACCCCCAACTATGAAATAATTTGCTTGAATCAGTCCCATGTGTTCTGTGCCTGAATAATTTTAATTGAAATCTAGTGTCTATTATCCAGTCCTTTCCCACTGGGCCACCCATTTGTATTTTTTCACAATTAATAATTCAGTTAAATTTGTAGCTCTTAGCGATTCTTATTTCAGGATAGTCTTCTATCAAATCTGTTGATTTTATTACTTCTGATAAAAGCCATTTTAAAATCTTCATTTCATAGATAATGAATATACTATAATACAAATCGCAACTATCTATTGAGTAGCTACCATATGCCAAGTATTATATTAAGAACATTATTTGCATTATCTCTAATCATCCTGACAACAACCTAGCAACATAAGGATTACTATCTTCTGGTGCTTGTGAGGAAACGGCCATTCCAAGAGGTTACATTACTTACCCAAGGTCATAGAGGTGATAAATAAAAGAACTGAGATTTAAACACCGAGCCTTCCAAATCTAAAGTTGGTGATCTCCTCGTGAAACTGCTTCCAGAGCAGTCAGGGTATTCTATATTTAAATTTTTGTATTTAAAATTTTCCATCACAGGTGTCAGCTGGGGTGGAAAACCTCAGCCACAGGCATGGGTACTGCCTTAGGACTGGTGTCAACAAGGAGAGGTTCCAACCTTAGTGTCCTGGGGCAGGGCTGGCAGGAAGCATGTTTCCTGCACATACTCTGCATTTTCTCTTGTTGTAAACACTCCTGAGGCAAAATAATTTTCCTCAATGTTAAGCTGAAGAGTGGCTCTCCATTATAGTAAGGATAAACTGAATTCACTGAGACATCTCATCATACCTTGTACCACCAGATCCTGAAGAGGCAGGGACACATCAGGGCTAGGAATGCAGACTCATAAACCAGACTGCCTAGGTTTAATTTCTGGCTTCCCCATATATTAGTTTGTAATCTTGGACACGACACTTAATCTGTAATTTCCACCTTTGGAACATGGAGGTCGTTGTGTGTTATTTCAGAGAGCTTTCAAAAGGGTTAAGAAAACTTTTAACTATACTACAGAGCTGTAGTAACAAAGAGAGCATGGTACTGGTATCAAGATAGGAAAGAAAACCAATGGAATAGAATAGAAGACCCTGAAACAAATCCTCAAATCTTTAAACATCTGATTTTTGACAAAGGGGGACAAAATATTACATGGAGGAGAGACAGCCTCTTCAACAAATGGTGCTGGACAGACTGGACAGTCACTTGCAGAAAGTTGAAATTAGACCCATATCTTTCACCTTGCATGAGAATCAAATCAAAATGGATCAAGGAGCTAGGAATTAAACCAGCTACCTTGCCACTGATGGAAGACAAATTAGGTCCAACACTTCAGTATTTGGAAGTAGGCAAAGACTTTCTCAACATGTCTCCTAAAGTGAAAAAAGTAAAGTCAAAAATCAGTGAATGGGATGCCATAAAGCTAAAAAGCTTTTGCACTGCCAAGCAAACAATCAAGAGTCAAGAGGTTTCCTATGGAAATGGAGAGAATCATGGGCTATGATTCCTCTGAAGGGGCCTCATATCCAGAATCTACAAAATCCTCAAAAACCTCAACTACAAAAACACAACCCAATTAATAAATGGGCCAAAGAGCTAAATAGAAACTTTTCAACCGAGGACATTGATCAAGCCAATGAATACATGAAAAAGTGCTCTAAACCACTAGCAATCAGAGAAATGCAAATGAAAACTACATTAAGATATCACGTCATGCTAGTCAGAATGGCAAAAATAATAGATGCTGGAGGGGCTGTGGAGAGATAGGCACACTAACACACTGTTGGTGGAGCTGCAGACTGGTACAGCCCCTCTGGAAAGCAGTGTGGAGAATCCTCAAAAAATTAGGAATGAGACCACCATATGATCCTGCTATTCCATTCCTGGGTATTTTTCCAGGGGATCTAGAATCAGCTCATTATAGTGACATGGCAATATCTATGTTCATAGCAGCTCAATTTACAGTAGCTAAATCATGGAAACAACCCAGATGTCCCTCACTGGATGAATGGATCCAAAAGCTGTGTTACATATATACCATGGAATTTTACACAGCAATTAGAAACAATGATGTTGCAGCCTTTGAAGGTAAATGGATGGCTATGGAAGAAATTATGCTGAGTGAAATCAGCATAACCCAGAGAACCATGAGTTGAATGTCTCCACTTATCTGTGGAGGCTGGAACTAGACCCTGATCATTGAGAAAGGTGGTCTATTATCATGTGTTAAAACCAGATAACGTGTAATGTTACACAACCTAATACTTTTTTAGAGATGTTGGGAGAAGGGGAAGGGAGGGATAAGGGTGGGTATTTGGGGGGGCATTCTTGGGGGTAAATCTACTCTTCAGAATCTATATACATTTTATATTATTTTGTTAAAAACTTGTATGATTGTTCAACAAATAAATTTCTCAATAAAAAAGAAAACTTTTAAATATAAAATACCTAGAACAGTGTGTGGCACACACACGCTACACTGGCTATCATCACCATCACCACCCACACCACTGTCCTTTCTCTTGCCTCATCGCACCCCTTTTCCATACTTGTCTCTCCCATGTCTGCCCTTCAGTAACAAACTTTCTACTCTTCAGGTGTTCCCAGCCCTCTCTCACCTCCAGACCTTCACATGTGCTCCTCCTGCTTCTGTTGGAATCCTCTTGCTACACCCTTCTCTGTCACTCTGTGGGAACTGCCATCAGATGGCTTCCTTACCCTGCCATCTCATTCAGCTTTTGTCTCAATGTTTTTTCCTTCAGAAAGCCTTCTCATACGTCCTCATACCTTGACAGGGGTGCTGGGACATTCTGACCTTTTCTTATTGTAGCTTACTTATGTGTTTACCTGTCATTGTCCTCCCCTGAACAGCAGATTGCTTGATAATAGCTGTGTGTCACTTGTCCCTGAAATGGGAAATAACTAAAATGGATATTTTATTTATTTTTTAAAAGAGAAAAGGACAGAGAGACATGGAGAGAATAAATTTTTATTGAGTTTTTCACATGGCTTTCGTTGCTCTGACACTTAGTTGTGTACATGGGTGCTGAGGTTTGAACCCGTGTACTCGCTCATGCCGGGCAAGCACTGTAACTGCTGAGCCACTGCTCCAGCCCCTAAAATGGATATTTTAAAGACATGAAATTTAAACCAGCACAGTGTTTTACTCTAGGTTCCACTCTAGGCACACATTAAAGGTAATATCCACACACCGAGCATCTGTATTGCTATCCTCAGCCCCACTTACACTTACCAGAGACAGTGATGAGGTGTCAAACAATATCAAGATGCTAGAAATAATATCCATATGAAACATCCAGAAATGAATGAACAGGTGAGGCCTATCACTGGAGGTATGTGAGCAGAAGCAAATAGTCATTTGGTAAGAATGATAGTGAGAGATGGGAAAGAGAGTGGGATCATTTAACCTGACAAAGTGAAAACTGCCTTTAAATATTAAAAAGAGGATAATATAGAAGAAAAGATATTCTGTGAGTCATCGAGAGTAGAACTGGAAACAAAAGGTGAAAAGTACCAGAAAGATTCAATGCAAAGGACTGGTCTTCATTTTTTTTTATCACTGGAGCTGACCCTAAATGCAATGGATTTCCCTGAAAGACAGTGAGTTCTTCATCAGTGCTAAGCAGTGCCGCATCGGGGGTAGATGACCATTTGCCTGGGATACTGTAGTGAACAGATGTTACTCACTCACTTACTTATTCACTAGCTCACCTCTTTGGTTATGATGCACCTCCTAATTGCCAGGCACCATATCAGAGATACAAGTCCTAATCAGATGAGCTCTGAGTTGTGAAAAGTTCACAACTCAGCACATTCTACAAGTCAGCTCAAACTGAATCTTTAAAAGTCAAGAGAAGTTTCCGAAGTGAGAAGGAGAGAGAAACTATATTTTATATAGGGAAAATAGCATGTGCAAAGGAATAGAAATGCTAAATCAGAGAGAGTGAGAGAGAAAAGAAAATATGGAGGTAGGCAAGGGTATAAGGATAATGTGGTTGAATCAGCCCAAAAGTGTATATGAAGGTCAAATCAGATCACAGAGGTTCTTGCCATTTCTGAAATTCTCTAATTTGGACATCATCCATTCCATAATACTAAGAAACAGAAAAATATTTCCAGAGAACAGAGTCATTTATTCATGAAACCCTTTAAGTCCCAAGCGAGGCAGGGCCCCTAGTAGATAAAGTAGCAAATATAACACTTAACTTTTAAAAACAAAGAAGAGATTGACCTTGGACAGGGTATGTCATTCATCTTCACAATAGTATCTGAAAAAAATAGACCTACATCAAAAGGTACCAGGGGATGGGATTTTTCCAGCTTGTTCAAAGCTGTTTGTCTCAGCCCCACATGATCTATTTCTTATAAGTTGGCCTTAATGTCTGAACCAGATTGCTTGTGTGCCACTGCAGAGTAGAGCAGTGTGCCACACCAAAGCATCTGCTCACACTCAAGGAGCATGATATAGCCTTGAAAGGAAAGTTTCAGAATTAGAGTCTTGTAGGCACAGACCCTCACAGATGGGCAGGATAGTGAAGGAAGGGCAATAGGAATTGATAGTTAAGGTGTTAGCAGTTCTGAATTCTTTTAAATCCTTAGCCTCTGGGCACTCTATATAACCTTGACTACGATAGTAACTGAGGCATTTCCTCATTTGAAAATGGGGAAAATAATTCCAACCTCCTGAGGATCAAATGAGGTAAGGTATAATATCTCCTGTATCCATGCCTAATACTTAGGGAATGTTAACAATGATGATTCTTATCAATCTTGACAACAATTCATGGCATCCAATATTTGAGAATCCATGCTTCAGGAATCTTGATGAAGTCAAGCTTCAGGAAGAGAATTCTTAAAAAGAAGAGAACTTGGAGAATTCTTGCATCCAGAAAAGAAAATTCAACAAAGAGTAGAAATAATAAATATACGAGATTGTGTCACTCTTGGCATTTAAAAATGGCATATCAAAGATATAAACTATTAATATATATAAAATGTTATTTCAATTAAATTTACTGATAAAAATTTCATACTCTTTCCCTTTGCTCAACAACTTACTGTTAAAGGATATTTATTACATATTGCTTATAAAAGCAAACTACTGAAGAACTGAAGTGTCCACCAACCATGCACTCAAAAATAAATTGTTTTTCATTGAAACTAGAACACTCGACAAGTATTAAGAAAAATTTGATCAATGTGTCATGATACATGAATTAAGAAAACTCCCTAGGATATATTAGTAGGTGGAAAAATTAAGGTATAAAATAATGTATAGGATGTGATCTTATTTCTATGACATTTTAAAAATGTATATTTTATAAACCAGCTGATATTCATAAAGAAAATAAAACGAAGAGTAGTATATAAATCATCAGCATAGTTACCTTTGGAGACAATAATCATGAGATAGAAGACTCTTTTATTTTTATGTATATATGTTATGTGCATGTATTTTTTAATCAATAAATGACCTGAAAAATGAGATTTTGTGCTGCTCTTTTGTTTTCTTCTTTATGAGTTTCAGTATGTTTAATAAATAACCATTTTCAAATGTACCATAGGAAATTAAAAGAAACAAATAATTGATATACCACTTGACCTAGGAAGTCCATTTCTAGGGAATTTATCCTTCAAAAAGATGTTCATAAATGTTTGTAGTAGCAAAAAAACTGGAAATTATTTTAATCATATTATTGGGGATCTCACTGAAAAATGCTGGAGCATTTATACTATTGAACACTAGGCTCCTAATAAAAAGGTAGAATGATATCAATTTATATGAAGATGTTCAAGTTACATTGTTAAATGATAAATAAAACAAAAACAAATTATACATTTTATATGAGATATGATCTATTCTTTAATAATACAATAATATGTTAAAATATATATTAGAGCAGCAGAAAAAGAGATAAGGCCATGTGCTTGCATGTGCTTAAGGCAAATTTCTAAGGAGTAGATACAAAAGTGGTTACCTCTGGAAGTGGACATGGTGAGAGGACCTTTGCTCTTTTTCTTTTATACCTTCCTGAAATAGAAGTTATTTACCATGATCATATTTTTTTAACAAAAAGTTAACCATAATTATTTTAATAAGAGAAAAATTATTTAACACATTGAGTTTGTGCTGTTCAATTTCCTCTTACAAAGGCCTGGATAAAATTTCTTTCTCATCTCTCTGGCTACTGGAGCCATACTTCTGACTCCTCAGCAAGCCTGGAAGGTCTCTGACATGACTGTCTTCCACTGTGAAGTAAATCTGAGGTTGTATAGTTCAAGGAAGCTTTAGAGCCCTTCCCTCTTAGGTGGAAGAAAATTGATTCAGGGAGATAATGTGACAGTCACTTAGTGGGTGGCACAGTCAGGTCAGTCCTCACTGATGGCTTCCCAGTGTTCCTGTGTAATCAGCACTCACTGGAAAGAGTTCACCAGGATGGAAGACACGGAAAAGGCAAGGAAGAGTATAAAAGCAAATAAGGAGACTAAGGTATGAAAGCCCTGGGATGAAGAATTGAAGATAACTGATGTTCCAGGACTGCAAGCGGCAACCCGCATCCCCGTCTACCACTCAATATTAGTCAAGAAGACTAATCAAAAGTTAAAAAAAGATGATGTGCTTTACATGTACATAAGCTGATTTATTCTTTCATGGATCATAACAACCTGCCCTAAAGAAAATAAAGGAAAGTAGAATTATGATACCATCTGCAAAAATCTAGTTTTGTATAAGTTAAATAACTGGATTTACTGTTTGTTCACTTCAAGCAAAAAAGCTTCTTAGGGGTTCATATTCTTCTTTGTTCCCCACCCACTGTCCCTCTTCTGGACCAGACACAGAACACAGAGTAATTATGTTGTATTGACTTCAACTGAATTGATTCAAGATAGATTTTAGCTTTTGCTTTTTGCTAAAATTGACTTGCAGATGATTTTTCACCCTGGTAGAGTTTGGGGCTTGTTTTTAGGTGTTCTATTTCTCTTCCTATCTGGGCCCAGAATGGGAGTTAGCAATTGTAAAACTCCAGGCACTTTTTCTTTCATTTTGTCAGAATTCATTATGGAATTGTGCATGAGAAATAGGACATTTGAGTTTATTTTGGAACAGGGCTCACGGCTGTCTCACAAGCTCAGTATGACAGGACTAGGCAATTGACCAAAGACAGGGGTTTGGCTAACTGCCAGCCTCATTCCATACAGTCTCCCCAGAACCTCAACTGGATGTATTAATCTCTCAGCACATACTTGTCTATGTACATTACATGTGTCTCTCTTAATTATCCTGTTTTCCCTATAAATTTTAAGGCTCTTATTTACCCCCAAAATCCAGGAAATTCACAGAGGTATAGTAAATGCACACGCTAAAATTCTAGTAGACATGAATGGAGACAATGCTTCCATCCCAGTCAGAAAATGGAACAAACACAAGATGAAATTTTATGTCTCTTCTATTTAAAAGTTATTAGAACTATAAAATTTATTAACATAAGAAACACCAGAGGAGAAAATAAAGGGTTTTGAAGCATATGATATAGCCTTAAATAGCCTATCAGTTTGGGGACACTCTTTTTTGTTTTTTTAAGAGAAAGAGAGAGAGGAAAATGGAAAAGGGGAGAGAGAGAGAGAGGAGGAAAGAATCAGCTTTATTTCATTTATATTTTTATGTAATATACATTTTGGGCCACCAATGTATACCGTAAAAAAGAATTAAGATTTAGGAAGCCAGGAGGAGAGATTTCATTTATAGAAGCAAACCATGATAAGTAGACCATATTCTCTCCTTGTGGCACTAATTTAGTCCTCATTAACATTACCATGGTTTAGTTGCCCTCTTCCCCACCCCCCTTTTCTACTATATTGCCCATTGTTTGGAATAAATCATTGTAAAACCAAAACTTGGTTTTTTTCATCTGGCTTTCGTTGCTCTGACACTTAGTTGTGTTTGTGGTGCTGAGGTTCCATCCTGGGTCCTCACACATGTCAGGCAAGTACCGTACCACTGAGCCAACACTCCAGCTCTGGGGACACTCTTTTGTTCAATCAGAACACTGATTCTATGCTTAAAATTCTTTGACTTACTCTCTTTCAGGTGAATGGCATTGACCTCCGTGGAGCATCTCATGAACAGGCAGCTGCTGCATTAAAGGGGGCTGGACAGACGGTGACAATTATAGCACAATATCAACCTGAAGGTCAGTCAGAACTTACAGTGCTGATATGTCTGTTTGAAAGTGTACCACATTACTGATCACCTGCATTAACCACAGTCACCATCAACAACAGATCTAAAGCTACCTACAGGGAAAGCTTAATATTTAATATCCAAAAAACATGAGCCTCTCAATGCCAAGACTAGGCAACTGACCAAAGAAAACATTAGGCAGTTAGGTGTATATGAAAACATGATTTTGAATGGATGAAAGCAGTATCAGCTTTATTTCATTTATATTTTTATGTAATATACATTTTGGGCCACCAATCTATACTGTAAAAAAGAATTAAGATTTAGGAAGCCAGGAGGAGAGATTTCATTTATAGAAGCAAACCATGATAAGTAGACCATATTCTCTCCTTGTGGCACTAATTTAGTCCTCATTAACACTACCATGGTTTAGTGGCCCTCTTCCCCACCCCCCTTTTCTACTATATTGCCCATTGTTTGGAATAAATCATTGTAAAACCAAAACTTGGTAAAATGATATTATTGGATTAGCAACTAAAAATTGATAAGATATCCTAAATTGGATTATCTGTACCCTGCTCTTTCATTTATTTATTTCTATGATCAGAATGAGGCTCAATGAGACAACTGGGATGCTACTTCTTATGTAGTTGATTTCTTAGCAAATTAATTTATAGAATGCTCTTTTGATAATGAAACATACTAAGTATATTACTGTGGACTAGACCTTAGGAAGAAAGGACACAAATAACGAGGAATGTGGCTCTTTCTTCAAGAAATGGAGCTGATTGCTTTGATCTACATGGAAAGCAGAGAGAGTTAAACAGCTGAAGTTAAGGATAAAAAATGTCATCAAGGATGAGCCTTTGTGCACATAGGTACAAGAGCTCTTTTAGTCTTTTCAAATGATTCTTTGTTAACTTCATCTCTCTGTTGTTGTTTGGAATATTGGGGTTTGCGTCTTGACTGTGGCAGCTTAGGTTTTATCATCAATGGTGGCAAATTTGCATGTTCTGTGCAGGATAGAAACACTTTCTTCCATGTGTACACTGATATGTTACCTTCATTTCTTCATTTCTACCTGACTTTAGAATTCAAATTTGCAAATCAGTTATGCAAAAAATTTTTATGAATGTTTTGTCCTATGGGCCTATGCCAGGTCTGGCTAGACTGCTGGTGGAGAGGAGATTTGTGACGGCCAGAGATGAATGATGCCCATGCTTTTCTGAGACAGAGTTGGGAAGTCTTACTTCTTAAATTTTCATAGACTTGTTTTCAAATAAAAGTAAAGTATTATTGTAAAACAGAAAATGATAAGATCTAACTTAACAGCATTTCATTAACAGATTCTCTATCATATAAAGTTAGAACATTTTCATGGGAATCTTCATCTCCTCCACAACTGTTTTCTGTCAATCTGAAACACTATGCCCTTCACCATACCCTGAGATGTGGCATTCATGTCCCTGGCTGTTTTCCTATTTCTGAAAATTCCATATTAAATAATTCTGCAGACTGTTAAGATGGTTAGAATTATAGTTATACTAGTTGAAGCTCTGGTGTTCTATCAAATAACCATGAATACAGTGATTTCCGGTTTTAAAACTTACAGTAAAAGACAAATATATTCTCATTCTATCAGTGTATATCCTTGACTTTCCACTGGAACTTCCTTATAGCTTGATTTCCTTTAAATAGTTTAATTGGGATAATGTGCTGTGCTTTATCAAGATGCCTATTCTAAGCATGTTTTATAAATCTTAATAATTAACTTTTAAAATGCCTCTTACAAAACCTGCAAATAATAACAGCAAACTTCTTTAAAAATATGCCCAAGTACAGATTGAATTCTCAGAATGAATTCCATATTGTAATAGTCAATAGTCTAATTTGTCACAACTTTAATTCAGTTGAAAATGTGGTAATATCAAGATAGATTAATCAGTTTTAATCTCCCCTTTATAAACTTTATGTGTAACCAAGGCTTAATTGAATTATTATTTGAAATGTAAAATTGATTGAATTGTTGTTCTGGTCGTTTAGGGACATTTAAATTATATCACTTATGAAAAAATAATGCACCAGTTATTTTCAAAAATAACAAGTGAAACAAAGACTGTTGTTCTATGAGATTCCATTAGAAAATTCTCACCAGAAGCTGGGCATGATGACTGTATACACACCTGTACTCCTAGCTACTAGGAAGGCTGAAACAGGAGGAACACAAGTTCAAGGTCAGCCTCAGCAATTTAGCAAGACTCTTTCTCAAAATAAAACAATAAAAAGGGCCAAGGATGTAGCACAGTGGTAAAGCACCCCAGGTTCAGTACCCATACTGGAAAAACAAAAAAACTCACCAGTCCCTTTTCATTTGCACCAATGTTGTTACCTGCCCTACTCTTATGAAATTGCTCTGTATGGTCAAAAACTAATCTAACAGAAAATAAGTTTTTTAGTCACATTCAAATGCTTTGCCCAGTATTACCTGCTATTTAGAAAATTTTCCCCTCTACCCCAAATAATATAGCATTGGTATTCATCTTCAAAGGATTTTTTTTATCTTGTTGAGGAAGAAAGACCTTTATACATTTACTAGAGATCAGTTCCTGAAGACGTGACCAAATTTTATGATGTCAGCCCTATTTCTAAGAATCAAGGAATGTCAAAAAAAGATTAAACCTGCAGGGGCCAGAATAATGCCATGGTACTCCATGGAAATGTGGGAATGAAGGCAGAACTTGTTTTAGAAGTTGTAGAAAGAGTGTCTTGCTACAAGATTGTGAACTCCATGCATGCAGACACGGTACCTGGGTTTGGTTTGCTGACAGATATGTATCTGGTATTAAAATTGGCATTTCTTAAAGAGCTGTTGATCTAATGGATAAGTTTACCATACTTCAGTACTGAAGTTTCCACTTGAAGGGAATTACAGATTAAAGAGATCTTTCATTTTTACTTACTTGCACTTTTCATTTTTGCTTGAAAGACAGAGATGAATTGCTAAATAAATGTGTTGCAAAATTTGAAACCATTTCCAACTATTGTATTTTCACAGTGCTCAGCACATTTTTAAAAATAAATATAATTATTGTAATATATAATGCATTTATGTATATTATAATATAGCAATGTCTCCTTTGTCAAGTTTCACTCTGCAAAGTGAGGCAGAAATCACACACACTTCTATTTAAAATGAGCTTGGTCCTGGTTGTCTGCATTACTCTATCCATCATCAACGTTCAGTTTAGTGTAGTAGGGTTAAAACCAGTTTGAAGAATCGCCTACAAATAGTATGTCTCTCTGGTGGTATGATTGTGATTCATTTTACCATCTTTTAAAATTCAGTTATGTAGTGTGCTTACTTTGAAATGAACATGTGTTATGTTAACAATAAGAAGAAAATAATGAATTTATTTATTTTTTTGAAAGATCACATATCGGGAATAATTTCTATTAAGCATAATGGCAAGTTAGTGCTTATAAAAACTTTAATTACCCATGTTCGGTTAGTGAAGTTACTCCAGCATCACTTCACCAACTAGGAAAAATAATGTCCTACATACACACATACACACATGCATATACATTCAGGAATATACATAAACACGCATGTATATACACATGTAGCCCTTCCAGTCTTCTTCTCTCATTGCTTTCAGGATTGTCTTTCTGAAAGACATTACCCCATGGTACCTATGCAAACCCCCCCTGCTCTCCATGACACCGTCTCAGTCCAATTCCATGCCCTTCCCTATGAATCCCTCTACCACCCACAGCATTGTAGTTTTTTGTTTTTTAAGAGATAGAAAGAAAAAAAATCAATTTTATTTATTTGTCTGGTTTTTGTTTTGCTAACACTTAGTTGTGTATGTGGTTTTGGGTTTGAACCCAGGTCCCTATGCATGCCGGGCAAGCACAGTAACTGCTGAGCCATTGCTCTAACCCCAGCATTTCCCTTTTTTACCTTCCCTCATTGCAGGGGTTTATTTCCCACTCCCACACTTAGTTCTGATCTGCTGCATGTCTATGCCTTTTGTTTGTGGGTTCCTGTACCTGGAATTTTCCTGTTCTCCCCTTTTACCTACATGGTTCCTAGTCATCTTGAGGACCCTCAGATTTCAATTCTCTATGAAGCCATCTTTAATCTTCTCAGTTACATTGATTGACTCTTTCTGAAATTCCAGGACATCACTTTCAGACACCTGATGTATCCCTTATCAAGATTTGTACTTTTCTCCACTCGAGTGAGTTCCTACAGAGAAAGGAGCTTTTTATCACTCATTTTATCTCTTGTGTTAATTTGCTCAATAAAATTTGACTACACTTTATGAATAAGTTCTTAAACAAATCTCCCCTTGCTTTAGAAATACAATATAACAGCAACATAATATTTTCAGTATTTTATCAAATAAATATTAAGTGCTCAAGAAAGGTTTGTTGAATAAATACTGAATGAATAACTTGGACTTTTGATATTTGATGCAGAAATTCTAAATGAATCCCTGGATTAGATATTTGGTATTGATGGAGCTTGTAGATGGTGCCTTTTTGCTGTTAGAAAACCATTAGTATCCTTGATTGATAAACTCCCTTTCTCCTGCACTACAGAAAATCTGTATGTTGCTTTGTAATATAGCACCAAAAGAAAGAAAGAAAGATTATTAAAATTCTAACTTTTTTTAAAATTCTGAAAGCTAAATTTAATACCATCAATGAATTAAAAATATTTTGATTATGACATAATTATATACGTCTAAAAGGATCTAACAGTATTCTCCTGGCTAGGGTCAGGACACATATTTTATAGTACTTCTTGCCTACTCATTTATATAATAATAACTATATTTAATATGAGCTAACTGACTAGTGTTGAAATTTTAAACCACCATATGTTCACTTGGAAAACTATGTGGACAATAAAAATTATTGAATGAGGTACAAAATAAAGACAATTAATTGCTAAGCTGTCATGGTGAAGATAATTAACATCCTTTTGCATTTAATTTGACTACTCAGAGCACAGTTGGTAACTTGCAAGGGCTTCAGAATGGATGCAGGTGGGAAAGAGTGAGTCCATAGTGAGTCCCTCTGGCAGGGAGCAGAGAGTGTCTATTTGAGAAGACAGCAGAGGAGCTGATTTCCTCTGCCCTTTATTCTTTAATAGGGTACTTGAGCTTCTAAAAGAAAAACCCAAAGGACTTAGTTGATTCTTGCCTGGAGACTTATAAGTATAGTCTGTTCTATGGAATTATATGTAAGAAACTGGTGGTTCACTTTTCATTTACACATTCATTCAATAAATAGATATTATTTCTAAGCACTTCCTATGCTTCAGTTCTAGGAAAATAACAAAGTGGTGAACCAAAACATGTCCTCTCAAATATAAAATGCATCATATAGTGTTAAGCAGTACAAAGAAATATGAAACAGAGTAAAAATAATAATGATAGAGAAATATATTGTGGCCAGAAAAAGGTGTGTCAATCAGATGGCATTTGAGCAAATATCTGAAATAATTGAGGGAGTAAGACATAGGCAGCTGTGGGAAGAAATGACTATTCTAGAGTCTTGCTGTACCAAGTGTGGTCCATGGGCCAGCAGCACCAACAGATGCTAATGAGAGCTTCTCAGGAATGCCAAATCTTGAGTCCTAATCAGGACTACTAAGCCAGAATCTGTATCTCATCAAGATCTCTAGGTGAATTGTATGCCCACTAAAGGTTGAGAAGTTGCTCTGTTATGCTTAAGAACCATGCAAAAATTGTCATTGTCATTATTGGGTTGGATTCCATTGATCTGGAGAACTGACACGTGAAACTGATTTCCAGCATGTGACAGCTAATTATTGGTCATGGCTCACTGGTTTTACTCAGGATGCATGGGTTGTAGGAAATTTAAGAAACTGTGTGTCAATAAGTTCTACTTTTCCTAACCCTTCTCTTGAAATACAGATTACCAAATGAATTCATATCTTTGTCCAAGTCCACATCTAGTGAGACTCTGAACCTGTTCAGGTTTCATTCCCTTTGATATAAATAGCCTCTCCTGCACATAAGGTAAGCAGCAGTAAGTTGGGGTAAGGTAAGAATGAATCACATCATGTTAGATACTTCTATGAACCAAGCAAGGGAAAGTCCTTAAGGCATCACTCTAAAACTTTTTTGAGGAACTTATTATATTTTAAAACAAATTTATTTAAATAATCATGTTTGCTTCTTTTAAATTGTGAGGTTAATTCCAAAAGAAAAGTACATATTTCTTTCAACAAGAAGTGAGAATCTGATCTGATTTAGGATAACCACTGTCTTGAGCTCAAACCACAGTTGCATGCCATGATGTATTTCTCTATGGGGCCAAAAATATAATGAAGGCTTGAAATGAATATGTAACTTATGTCTGAGGAATATAGACACCTGTACCTGAAGCATCTTAGAAATGTGAGTACACACACCACCCAAGAAACCTATTTACAATGCAAGACATAGTTATTTCTTTAAATCACCATCTATGTAGATTTATGCATATGAATGAGCAGCTGTGGCATGTGGAAATATTTTTCCAATGCAAATAACTGCATCTTAAGTGCCCAGGCAGGATTTTGTAAAGTCCAGCTGTGAGTCTTGGTCAGAAATTGCATCAGCATCATCAGAGAGCATTTAAAATGAGCTTTTTTGGATGGAAAAGTCATGTTCCAGACTCCAGACTGGGAGAGAAAACCAGCTTTCAAGTGCAAAATATTACTGTGTAATCTTGTGCTATTTCATCTTAAGAATTTGTTTTCTCACCTATTTTTTAAAAAATGGTTGGGGACTGTAAGGCATACAGTTACTAAACTTAGGCCAAAAAAAGGGGAGTATAGAAGTGTAAGTTTTATTATTTTTTTAATGCATGAAACAGAACAAACACACAATTTAGTTAACTTGATGACCTCTGTGTGGTTTAACTAGAATCATTGAAAAATAGAAATTAAAAGGTCTAAGAATCCTTAAAGATCATCTTGTCTGGTTTCCCAATTTTACACATGGGGTGGGGAGACTGAAGTTTATCACCATCTAGATAGGAAAGCAGTTCAATCTTTAAATTGTTGTATCTACTGTAGCTAAGGCTAGATGAGCCTTATTCTTTTAATTAACTACAGCTGTTGATGATGGTGTGTGGCTTAAACATAATGTAATAAAATTATTATAATCTAATGGATGTAAAGGGGTCATCCGTGGGCTTACTCATGTACGCAATTTAACTCTATCACGTCTATTTTTTTACTGTTTTTAATTGCCATTGTTAATGCACCACAGTTGAATTTTGTATTCATAACATCATTACATATGTAGGCAATTATTTTAATTAAAAACTAGTACTTAGAAATACTAATACTTCAACAAATAGTTTGAATATGGTATGATTTTCTTGCTCCCCATCCTAACCTCTTCCTATAACACCCTTCGTCCATCCATCTGTTTATTTGTTCTTCACCATCAATCAGATCATCCTTAGTGATGCTCTGTATTGCCAAATACCAGATTTCTCCTAAGTTTCATTAATTCTGACTTAACTAATCTGAATAGCATAATAAAATTTTACTGAACTATTAGGAAGGAAACAAAGCTTTATACTACACTAGAATTTTTTCGCTTAGCTATCACTTTCCCCACAACCCATTCTCTCTCACACACACACACACACGTTCCACTAATAGGTAATGCCTCCACCAGCAGCCAGAACTCTCCTAAGATATTCCTTCACTCAGTGTATCCTTTACCTAGCCCCACCAGCAGCCAGAACTCTCCTAAGATATTCCTTCACTCAGTGTATCCTTTACCTAGCCCCTCCTAGCTGCTTTTGTGTCATCCTCAACCTCTATCTAACACATAACGCTAAAGAATATGACCAAAAAGATGATGTTTGCTTTGGAGTCTGCATATTCATGGGAGGTTCTTTCCAGATACATTAATGATCCCTAAGCCCAAACCCCAGCTTGAAACTTGGGCAATGTAATGGTAATAAAAGCAAGCACTACTTCTTGTCTCCTAGAAAGCTCTGTTGATCTCATTATCTATCTTTTTAGAATGTTGATTCTCAAACTCATATCAAAGGGGTTCAAATTGTGTGTGTGTGTGTGTGTGTGTGTGTGTGTGTGTGTTTAAATTATTTTGAGGGTCTCTTGGCATCTAGTGACATTAGTCTCTTAATACTGCGCTTCCTTGTGTTAGAGACATTTTTTTTAAGAGAGAAAGGGACAGTGAGAGAGAGAGAGAGAAAGAAAGAATCAATTTTATTTAGTTTTTCATATGGCTTTGTGGTGTACATGATGCTGGGGTTTGAATCCATGTCCTCATACATGCCAGGCAAGCACCACAACACCTGAGCCACTGCTCCAGCCCCTGTTAGAGACATTTTGACAACCATCCATACCTACCATTAGCAATACCCAAATCAAATGCATAGAAGTAAGGGATCCTAGTCTTATTATTGACTGTACTAGTATTGCAAAATGAACAGTCCTCATTAGACAACCCTTTCATTTTATACAGAATTTCAGGATGCTAGAAAACTGTAAAACAATGTTCCAGGACGTGAACAGAAGAACAATAAAACCAGGACAGATTTAAAATATCTATGAATTTCACTCCATTTTCTAGGTGCTAAATATGACTTACTTCCACATCTTTTTGAATCTCCCCTACTTAAGCCAGTCTTCAAATTCAATAGTGAGTAATGGGGCATATTTCTTCTCCTGCTCCTGCAATGTTTTATTGAACAAGTCTTTTGCTTTTCTGAACATTGCTTTTCTGAACATTGATTCCCTTGGTTGTTGGTTAAGGTGTTTGGAGAGATTATTCTAAGGGCTGTTTTCAGTTGACATTCTATGAAATTAAACTTACCATGTTTTCTAATTAAAACATATCATCAAAGAACAATTATTCACTCCACACATTTTAAACACATATAAATTCTGCTTTCAACCACTTGGACGAAAGGTAAAAATCTGTATCTGTGTAAACAGCATTTGAACCCTTCAATAATGGTTTTAAGTTCAATTCAAATAAGCACTTATTGTTTGTTGGGGATCTTAAGATTAATAGCTAACTGTGCATGTTCTCTTTTTTTATAGATGCATCACAGCCTATATCTTATCAGTTTAACATCATAAACTGTAATTGCTAAGCTTGGAAATACATTTATTTAGGCTAAAAGAAAATAATAGGAAAAAATCAATTTCATGAAATCAAGGGTGCAGAAAGCTTTAAGAGTGAGGTCTTTAATTTTCAGAATCACAAATAGTAGCAGCTTTAGTGTGGAAAATCCAAGCCCAGGACTTATATTCATCCTTAATGTGCATTGTAGATTCCTAATTCAAATAGGATTCCTGATAGACTCATTGGCTGAGTCTATAAAAGGCAAAAGTGTTTAAACAGCACTTTGGTTTAAAACAATCTTCTTGAATCCCTTAGTTTCCTTATATTCATCATATCCCCACTGCTGAAGATAATTTACTTTATTAATTAAAGAGCTGCTGATAAACTGGAAAAATCAAGTAATGGCAGAAAAAAATTCATTCAGTCTTTATTCAGTTAATATTTATTAAATGCTTCCAATAAGTGACATGGTTCCCTGGATATTGGATCTAGAATGATAAACAACATATACATGATTCTTTCCCTAATGGGCCTACAGTCAGCCAAGCAAAACCATACTAGTGAAGATAAATTCTTCTGAAAAAGAAGAGAACTTGGATTTAGACTCAGAGCACACAAAACCAGACTAAACAAAACACCTGACCTAGATTAGAGGTTCCAGAAGGAAATACTGTCTTTAGTCTGAAGGGTGGTAGGCATTGATTTATCAAAGTACAGCAGAAGGAGTTGTAAAGAAGATTATTTCAGGAGGGTAAGATGCATGAAGTCATCTGACAGATCAGAGAAGATGGTGCAGTGAAGGGACTGAAAGCAAACCAGAAAAAGTCAGCAGAGGAGGGAGACTAGGCAGGTGCCATGAATCTAAAAGCATTTGGCGCTTTCTCCTGAAACCAGTAGAGGTCACTGAAAGGTTTTAAGCCCAAGGCTGGCAAGATCAGACATCTTTTTTAAAATGATGGCTTTAGCTGCTGGATAAAGCGCACTGAAGGGGCTGGAGAAGGACCACAGAAGCTCCCTTATGTGTGGTGAATATATGTCAAGGTCCCCAGTGAGTCCCTTAAACGATGGCTAGCATTGAACCCTAGCCATACTGTTTTCTGTGCATACGTATGATAAAATTTGTTTTATAAAATAAGAACAGTAAGAAATCCACAACAACTAATAATAAGATAAAACTATTATAACTATTATTGTAATAAAATCATAGACTCTCTCTCTCTCAAAATGTCTTAATTCCTTGTTGTATGAGAGCAATAGTTTTGGACTATGATTGACCATGGGTAACCAAAACTGCAGAAAGAGAAACCGTGGATAAGGAGAATTACTGAAGTTGATGGTCTATGTGAGAAATGGTGATGATTAGACCAAAATGGTGGCAGAATAGGGAAAGAGAAGTAGACTCAGGGAGAAAGTGGGTGATGGACAAATAGACACACAAATTGGCAGTTAGAATACATAAATTTAGCTGGGCACTCTGGCACACACCTGCAATGCCCGGACTCAGAGGCTGAGGCAGGAGGATTTCAAGTTTAAACCCAGCCTCAGCAAGTTAGTGAGGCCCTACGCAGCTTAGTGAGACCCTGTCTCAAAAAATAAATAAAAATAAATAAAAAGGGCTGGGGATGTGTCTCCATAGTAAAGTGCCCCTGGGTTCAATCCCCAGTACCAGGGGGAGAAAAAGAATACATAAATTCATCCAACTCATTAAAACATGGCAAGGCACTATTGACTAGTTAAAAGGCTAATAGGCCCTTTGGAGAAAAGCAGGTTTGATTCATCTTGTATCCTTATTCCCTAGCACAGTGCCAGTCTTATAATAGGCACTTAATAAATGAAAAAAATGAATGATGACAGTGGACAAATGGATCATTTTATGGGAACTCTTCAATTTTTTCAGTTAAGCAAAAATAGAGTAAATAATAGATGAGAGAAAAAGAAAGGAAGATGATCGAAAGAAAGAAAAGAATTAAAGCTAGCATGCAGTGAGTACACACTATATCTGACAATATTCTAAAATCTGCACAAGTGGCAACTCAAACTTCACAAAAACGTAGAAGTTCCATTGCCTTCCCCATTTTATAGACGAGGAAACAGACACAGATTTTCCCAAGGTCATACAGCTGCCCAGCAGAATAACACTAGGGTTCTATCTGGTGCCGAAAGACTCCGGAACAAACAGCACACTAGGCTGCTACTCATAGGAGAAAGGAAAAGGATACAGATTCGTGTAATGATACAAGGATTGGAGGGAAAGAAATGGAGTGGGATAGAATAGATGTGGAGAAAACAAAAAAGGCCAGAAATGCCAAGAGAGGGTACAGAAGGGACAAAATGAGTTGGGTAGGGAAATAGGATGGTTCAGGATGGCAGGGTTGGGGACCCTAGCACTCAGTTGTGATTGAGAATGGAGATAGCAATACCAGCTTGGAGTAGGCGCTGGGCAGAGGAACAGATGCAGGCTATGGGAGCAATCACTCCTTAAAAAAAAAAAATTGTTGTGGTCTTTTTGGAACATGGGCATCTTGGGCCCAAAGCTTAACTCTGAGAATAGTTGTGGTTTCAAACTGGCATCAAGGCAGGCAGAGGACTCAGCACTCACTGCTGTGAGACCTTAAGTGAGTGACAACCTCTCAGTGCCTATAACATAGAGATGATCAAAGGTACCTTCAAAGATGTTGGAAATATTGGAGAAAATGGGAATAGAATGTTTGGAATATAATAGGAATCCATAAATGACAGCTAGTAGATAACAGTTCTCAATTATAAGCATGTTGGAGTAAACTCTGCTCTTCCCGCTGATCTGTCAGACCTTTGCACTGTAGTTAGAACAATCCCTGCAAGGGTCAGAGAACTTTTCAGAGTTTAAAAAGCAGCCATGAAATCAGATAGCTATGGTTCAAATCCCAGATCCACCACTAATAGTTGTATGAACTCCTGCAAATTACTTTACCTCTTAAAATCACATTCTTTATCTGTAAAATGAGGATTCACACCTATCTCACAGATTGACTCTTGACGATTAAATGGAGTGAATGTAAAATGCCAAGCATAGTTCCTGACAGATGTCAGTAAATGGTAACTATCATTATTATGATAATTACCTGAAACCCTTCCACGTGGTTATTATATACATAAAGAAAACCAAGCCCAGAGGGAGAAAGTTGAGATAGAACTTGGGAAGCTGCGTATAGGTGTTTAGGAGATTCCTCCAGGAACAAACCTGATGTGGAGATAGTGCCCTGTGTGGAAGCATCAACTTGGTCAACCTGACATCTGAAGAGTCTTTGGGACCAGCAAAGGAATGAGAAGCAGGTGAGGGAAGGACATTGGAGGAGTCAACCTGGACACTGGCCTCAACTCACTCCAGCCAGAGCAGGTTTTGTTTTTATGTTTTGTCCTAGACACATGAAGCAAGAATTCCACCAACAAAACACAGATTTAACAGAAAGCAAGAAATGCTTTTCAAATTAAGGTGTTCGCATAGTTAGAGCCTGAAAAACTCACAAACTCAGTGAGCATTCTACTAACTGCGGTGAACTCCGTGACAGCACCAAGCTTTCTTCATTGACTCTTGTGTCCTCACATGCCTACAACAGGGCCTGGCACACTGTGGTCCCCTCAGTAAATATTTGTAGAATGAATCAATGAGTTAAACAAATGTCCATACCTACAAATTCAGTTTCTCTTTGAACTTTGGGTGGCAAAATAAATTCAACCTCACTGAAATACCTGTTGGGAATTAACTTAGGAAAGTAGAATTCCCAAACATCTTTGGGCTAGGGATGTCACTCAGTGATAGAGCACTTACTTGCCTAGCATACCTAAGGCCCTGGGTTTGATCTCTAACCCCTCAAGAATACATGCAAAAAAAAAAAATTGATCTTAATGTTGAAAAAACTGATTTTTCTGTAAGAGCAGATTTTGTGCTTCCATTAATAATTCTGACATTGCTGCCAACCAGGCTGACTAGACACTCTCCATTGTAGTTTGATTGTTTGCTTTGGAAAAACAGAAAAATAACCAAACAAAAAATTTCCCTGATGAACCTAGGAGTGGCTTCGAGAAATTTTTAGTCTGAGAGACATTACATGAAATATTAAACATTAGCTAGCACAAGTATAAGACTGCAGTTTTCAAAAGGCTTTCATGTGTGTTTCTCAATATATCTACAGAACAGTTGTTCTTCCCCAGGAGGTAAAGAGACTGTCAGTATGATCATCATTTTAATTTTATAGATAAGGGACATGAAGACCAGTGGAGCTAAGCAACTTGCCCAGTCATGCAGCTGGTCCATTCTATGAGCTGAACTTGCACCCAGATGATACTCTGATTCCATTCCTTATGTGTCATATTCTTATAATTATTTTATTCAAATATGAATAATTGAAACAATCTAGAATTCTCAGCCTATCCGTAAGTTTACTAAATAAATGTATATAGAAAAAATAGCTATCTATTTGTATGTTGAATGAATGGTCATAAATAATATTAACGTTTTAAAAATAGTAATATAATCACATGGGTTAAAAAAATCAAAATAATATTAAAAGAAAGTGAAGCCACACTTAATGCTTTATCTCCATTGACCCCATTTTTCCTTGCCACTAAAGTAGCTATTTAATTAATGAGAAACTTATTTAGATAAAAGCCAGAAATAAGACCATAAAGGAATACAAATAAATCTTATTGGCAATGTTTTAAGAAGAGAAAATATGATCTATAAGAGAATACCTAAGAACCTGCAGAGAGAAGGAGTAAAAATTATTTCCTAGTTGACTTACCATTGACACCTGTTCTTCAAGCTTTAAGACATCTCCCCAAATCAGAAAAAATTTTATAAATGTTAGATTTTTTTAATGTGACTATCACAATACCCAAAGTGCTGTAAATTACCAAGGGATTGCGTGTTCCAAAAGAAATCTTCATTTGCTTGTTCTTCATTAACTAGTATGGTTTTCTAAGGAAAAAAAAATTGGAACACTTAAAATCCTTTAAAGAGGTCACAGGAGTCTAAAGGGATATAAAATCAAGGTTAAAGCCACCCTGTTCCCTTAGAAACATGGGCAAGAGTTAACTAGTTTCACACAATAGACATCTTCATATAAAGATTTTCATAAGTATTCTTTATTATGCGATAATACTTAAAAGTACATAAATGTCTCCTTTTTTGTGGTCCCTCAGCCATGACCTTATAGAAGCACATGGTCCTTGATTCTGGTTTCAACTGGGCCATTTGCTATGTGGACTTGAGCAAGTCATTTCACCTTTCAGGGTTTACACGATGACTCTAGATAGTTTAATGCTGATTTGAGAAATCTGTTCTGTTGACTACTCTATTGCACACATTTCCACAGAGAATTGGTGCAGTATTTTCCAATAAAAAGACATAGCATAACAAAAAAGCAACCTTATAAATTATTGATTTTAGTAATGAAATCACCACATCCTATTTATCCAATTTTTAAATATTCTTATTTTTTAAATATTTCTTAGGAATACATACTCATTGTGGGAGATTTTTTTCGGTACACAAAAGGAGGAATGGTAGAGGTTTAGTGACAATTTCCCACTGTCATATACTTAATAATGAGCAGCAAAAACACAGAGAACATTCCAGAAGAAACACAATTACTTATGAAATTGCAGATAAATTGTTGTTTTGGGGTGACTATTAATGGAAAATAATGAAAGCAATTCGTCTACACAATAATCATCAAAGCAAAGTTGATAAAAATCCAAAGGAATAAAGATATGAAGATTTTGGAGGGTTGGGGCTAGGATGGCAGGAGTACATGCAGAGAAAATTGCTGAGGAAAATCGAATGTTTTCAACTCAGCTAGTTCCATTTACTATTAGGAACACATTTTACTCTCCTTGCAATGTATTCAAGAGAAAACATTTTCTGTAGCCTGTGAATATGTGAATGCTTAATGTTATTGGAAGCAAAGAAAGTGGATTTTCTTGTTCCTTTTATGGTTGTTGATATTGAAATATTAAATATACATTATTATAGATTTTTCTTAGTTGTTAAATTTCTCACAAGTTGTGCTTCCTCGCTGCAATTCTATATATTTGTCTTTTCTATGAACCAAAAATAAAAAGCAAAAATTTACAGAGAGCCTGAGACAACAAAATGTACTATAAAGAAAATGCAAATATAATCTCTGAACATAAACTACAAAATACCCTATTTTATAAAATAAGAATTGATCTTTTCTTGAAATTCTCCCTCAATCTTAAACTCAGTGTAAATAGCCAACCTCTCCATAGATCATGAGCTTCATAGGGGAAGACAGTGACTTTAGTAGGCTGCCAATAAGTGTTTGACAAGTAAATCAATTGATCAAAGAAGATTTGGGTGCCAGTGATTTTTTTTAAGCCTGAGCATTATGAAAACAGGTTGGACCATATGGAAAAGCTGAATTTGTACCTTAAGATAATAATATAAATAAATGGCACCAGAGAGCTTCTGCCGTATACCAGCTTCAATGGGCCACATATTAAGAACCTAACTATATTAAAGGATATCTAAAAAAAAAAATCACAAATGAATGCAGAGAGAACAGATCACAACTAATAACAATTATTTTCATCATGGAATGCCTAGTAGGTCTAAATATTTATGTATGTTATGGTGTTAAATCTCCACAAAGCACAGTACACATTGTTATCTCTCCTCTGCAGATGAGAGAAAAACATCTCAAAGAAGTTACATGATAATTAAGTAGCAGAGGCGAAGTTTCCACAGTGGCCTGTCTGACACTGGTACCCACGTGCAACACCGCATCTCTAAAGGGAGCAAATAGCCAGACTGTAGCTTCCATCCTCTGGGTCCTCACCTGTTTCACCTTCTTTAGAAAGAATAAAAAGGCCTTGATCACACAACTAATGTAGCCCAAGTTCATGGATTTTATAGCACTTGCCCTTGAAAGCCTCATTAAACTTATATGTGCATGGCCTCATGTTCTGCTGAGCCACATTGTACTGCTAAACTTGGAGCTTTAGAACTCCCCTTTGCTCTAAAACATCACTTTTCAATCGCACAGGATGTTACTTAATAAAATATACATCAAGTGTCTGAGCAATTGAAGGAAGAGGGTAGTGATTATGGTTTAAAATGGGATATAAAGAGAGAGCAGATTACCACTGTCGTGAGGGCTTCTGAATGTCATTTTGTCTAAATGGAACTGTGATTAGGAAGAGAAAAAAGATACCTGAAAAGGTCTTGAAATGAAAAATAGTGGCAATTTTGTATTTCAGCTAAATGGATGAAATGTGGAACAGCACAAATGGCAATGCTCCAAAAGCTTTCTGCTCTGAGGCCTGTGATGGAGAAGGTAGAGGTGTGATAGGAAGCTGCAGGTAATTCCTAAGAGAGGACATATTTAGTTCATAATCAGTGGATTCTATTTGCATAAAATAACTTCCAATAAATACAAAATAAGTTGCTGATGGAATTAACAGCTTGACTTTAGACAGCAGCAAAATAAAGACGTGTCGAAGGAAAAAATGTATATATCAGAAAAGAAAAAAACTAAAAAGAGTTTAATTGTCAGTACATATGTGTTAACTCTTTAGTCACAAATGTGAGATTATGGATATAATAAGCATAATTAATGAGCTCCTGAAAAGTAAGTATTTGGAAAAACACAAAGCATATTTCTTTGGATGAGAAACAGAACGATATTTGCAGAGAGCAGAATTCAAAAACAGTGCCCCTGCTTCCTTCCAGCTGCATGAGCCTGTGGAAGTTATCCGACTCCTCTAATCTTCAGATTTCTCATCTGTAGAAAGGGGTTAATAATAACTACTTCATAGAGTGATTTTGATGAATAAGTCATAATCATAATTCCTGACTCAGAGAAATGCTCATAAATGTTAACTACTAAAATAATGAAAGCTTAATGCTGCCAACTTCCTAATATATGCCTTACAGATTCATAGTCATTCATTGTAAGCCCTAAAACAAGTCTGTGAGATAGGGGCTATAATTGTCCTCACTTTAGAAATGAAAAAACTAATGCACAGAAAAGCTAAATAACTTGCCCAAGACCACGCAGCAGAGAAGCGTGAGAGCTGAGATTCAAACTCTGCTCTGGTTACAGTGTCTCTGCTGTCCCATCATGCTACTTGTCACACTAAAATGGTTGGCTGTTTTCAGTTCTTCGTAGGATTTTTATCACCACATGTACTTAGCTTACTTACTTGCTTATAGTCTTTCTTCTCCCAGTTGAAAAAGTGTTGATTGCCTTGTTTATTAGTTTGTCTTCCGCAACTACAATTATGTCAGGAACAAAATGAGTATTCAAATAAAACTATTTAGGCATGTTGAATTATAATTGTGTTGATTATTTGTAAATAATGATGTTGAGAAACTCTAATAGATGATGAAAGAATCAAAGAAAAAAATAAAAGGAAACATGTAAGAAAAGATTCTATGATATGACAATATGCAAAAACATTGCTCATAATGGCTCAGAGGCACTCCTAAAAATTAACACACAGTTTATTTACAAAAGATAGCCTTGGAAATTTTTGGCAAAATGCATGGTACATATGTTTTCCCTCAATTGTTGATAACTGAATTAAAGACGGACACAGTCTCATATTTCCTTGTTTTCCAAACTGATAAGAAGGAACACAGTAGAATTCAGCATTGTCATAGAGCCAAAGAAGAAATGCAGGCTTAGTTCAGAATTCATGAAAGTAGTCAGTGAACTCTCCCAAGGTTAATCTTATATCCATATTGTTTATAAGAAGAATATATAACTGCATTTATTAATCTCCAAGTAACTCAGCAAAGCACAACGTCAAGGACATGAAATGGACATTATATGCTGCCAAGCATTCCCAAGTTTCTAAGAGGCCCTACTTTTCATTCATCACCCACATCTACATGCCAGACAGACAGACTCTATCACTTTATTGTGTACAAATGGGTAGTAATTCTGATGCCTCTAATTTCTGTGGGTAGGATAAGGCAACAATTTCTGGCCTCTGTCAAGCTGGAGAAAGCCAGTTCTATACTTACTGCAAGGACCTGGGTTCAAATCCCAGCACCACAAACACAACTAAATTCAGGGAAACAAAGGCCAGATTTAAAAAAAAAATGAATGAAGTTGTTCTCATTTTCTCCCTCTCTCTCTCTCTCTCTTAAAAAATGGGGGGGACCCTGAAGTCATGTTGTTAGTGGCAGTTATCAGGGCCCAGATCTCATCTACAATATGCAATTTGACACTTTGGTGATTTCTGCTGCAAGGCATGACCAAATCAAAAAACATTGTCCTATCTGGATATGAAATAACAAGGCAAAGACTAGAATTTTGATTTAGAATGTATTAATAGTATAAAATTTAGAAGGTAAAACTTTCTCCTTTTCAAGACAGAAACTAAAATATCAGAATTATTTGCAAATCCATAACCTCTGTTTTGATTAATTATTCTTTTTACAGTAATAAAAAGAAAAATATATTTGCTTTTGATTCTTTGTCCCATTTAAATGATAATTTTTCATCTCAAGAGTTTGAGAAAGTTTGGGAGGCAGGGAGGATAAGGGGAAAAACAAAAGAGTGGTAATGGCCAAATTATACTGTTACATTGTGTGCATGTATGAATATGTAACAACAAACCCCATCAATATGCACAATTATAATGCACTGATAAAAAATGTAGAAAAAAGTATAAGAGAAAATGGGGACTTTTTAAAAATCATGTTCAACACTCTGGTAAAAGAAGTAGATTCACATGTAGCTATGAGAGGTCCCCTAGGGCTTTCATTAGCTACATTTTTTAAATACCAGGACAGAAATAAATAAATAAACAAACAAACAGCACAAAGAAAAGTCAATATATTTTTCCCAGCATCAGTTCTCTCCTTGGTTGGAATTGAAGGTAGAGGGAGATGTCATTTTAATACTCCAATGGTACACAAATTTTAAGTAAAGTTTTGAATGCTCTTTCCAGAAACCTGGATCATATCAAGTCAAATCTATGATGTGTGCTTTCTGTACCTGCCAACACCTAAGGGTAGGCCTACCAGCCCAGCTCTTGCAAACTGAGAGCAGTTTCTCTCTCCTCAGGTCTGGGACAGAACATAGATACCTGGTCTCAAAGCATCTATCACTGTAGTGACTAAAATAGAGCACCTGCTGAGTGAAGAAAGAGGCATTGTGGTGGAATGTTCCTGACTCTGGAAATAAGTTCCCTGGGTTCAATCCCAAATCTGTCACTTACTGTGAGACCTTTATAAGATACTTAAATCTCTTGGTGCACCAATCCCTTCAATAGTAACATTGAGAATGATAATATTAAGTAACTTATTAGAGGTTATAAAGATTAAGTCAGGCATGAAAGTGCACACCCTATAATTTCCTCTACTCAGAAGGCCCAGGCAAGAAGATTGCAAGTTCAAGGCCAACCTGGGCAATTTAGCCCAGACCCTATCTCAAAATCAATTTTCAAAGAAGGGCTAAGGAAGTAGCTTGGTTGTAGAGCACTTGCCTAACATGTGTAAGACCCTTATTAAATCCCTAGCTCCACAAATAATACCAACAGCAATGTTATGAAGATGAAATGAATTGATATTTGTAAAGCTATTAGAATAGTATTTGGAAGATAGGAAGTCCTAAATGTTGATTGATAGCGTGACTCCCATGTAATTGCACCACAAAGGCAAACAAGGTCACTGAGATCATCCTTCTTCCTCCCCTGTTGGGCAACTGGCTTGTGAGATTTCCATTTCTCTTCAACACCACTTGTTCATATTGCTTTAATCTGATTTTGCTTGGCTGAATATGTTCAATTCATTCTGTAGTCATGTATCTACTACTCATCCTATGTCCAGGAGCTGGGAATGGTAGGGCATGAAACTGTCCCCTCTCCTGTGCAGTTCTCACTGACATCTGTCACCCCCACCGTGATTTTCCCCACTCTGTATCTGTCTTATGTGCACTGATAGTCAATGCTCTGTTGTTAACATGGGTGTGGCTATGCAATAGCACGCTTGTGACTTTAAATCTGCCAGTGTGATACATAATCACATCCATCTAGAAATGGCCTCTCCTTGCTGAGCAGTCCATCTGTAGATAGAATCCACCACATAGTGTTGGAGGCTCCTGCTCAAGCACTTGACCAACGTTGTTGGTATTCTGAATGCGTGATCCCTGGTTGCTCTGGACTAGGTGCAATGTCTGTTTTATAAATAGCACTGCTTTACAAGAGTATGAGATATGGCACAAAAAAGATAATTTTTTAAATGATCCATTAATATGAAAAACCAGGAAGAGAAGAAACTATAACAGAGAGCAACATTGTAGGGAGTAATGAGTCTGAATAAAGAGAAATTTTGAAAAGTGGGATGTGGTTCATGGGGTAATTAACTTTGAATCTAAAAATGCAGCTACTATAAAATGAACTACTATTTAAAGTTCCAATTGAAAAATAGCTCAATATAAATAACTATAAGACACTATCAACTTCAAGATGCATACTTAATTGAGAGATGTAAACCTGTGAACAAATCACTTTTTATAGTTGGTGAAAAATGATGATCATTCACAATTTCCCTGCAGTACTCATGGTGGACAGGCACATGTGCCATGAGATGGGCTGTGCACTCTGTGGGTTTCTCTGTGTACTCACTCCTAATCAAGAGAGCAATCTGGAATGACAGTGAATACAAAAATGAAACTATTTTAGAAATAACCTTGATTCACTCTACTTTATTAAAAATGAATCCTAAATTTCAGTTCTTTGAGTATAAATACTAAAATGTGACATGTCAGTATGCAGTACACCATATGGGTGAGAACTAATGCCTGAGCCAGTAAGAAGGTAATGTGTCAGCCCTGTATGGGAAGTTGTGGCTTCAGGTGTGGACAGAGAGGCCGTAAGTCAAAGAATCACTCAGCAGATAGGAAAAAATAACTACTTATTCCAAACCATATCACTTATTCTGAGCACATTTTCAAAACTTCTAAGAAACTATCATGTGGAAATTTCATCATCTGTGCACTTAGTATCATTATCATCATCATAAAAAGAACTACAGTTCCTGAACTCATGGTGATGATTTAAGGTGATGGTAGCTCATGCTGGCATTTGCACTTTGATTGAGTTGGAAAGCTCTGGAAACTTGAATAGGGTGTTCCACCTGTAGGGAAGACCCCCCAGTAAGGTCTTCCCTGTTCTACCAGGTATCATCCTGAAACTGTCCTCAAGAACACTAAATACACCTTAATTTTTTCTTCTTGAGTCATCAATAGCTGACAAATGTTTGGAAATTAGGAGGAATAAGGGATATGGAATAAAAGAGATTTGACTTTATTATTTTTCTTCAAAATAATAACTAATATATTTGGTTTCTGTCTCTTATGTAAAATGCATTTTTACTTACATTTCATCTTCTATGAGACTTTAAATAGCCTGAGAATTAGACTATGAACTTCCAGCTTCTCAAGGATGAGTGCAGCATGCTTTTCAGTTCCTTGCTACCTGTTCAGCACCCAGGATTTGTAGTTACAGCAACTTCTGGGCTTGGAGTGAGGAAATGTGGTTCCAGGGAACATTACAAGGCAAGGATTGTATTGTTCTTCTTTTTGTAAAGATCTGAGGTGTAGCATAAGTTTATTTATTTTGGCTCTCTCCTGATTTTTGATGAAGGCACTCAGTGTTATAAATTTACCTCTTAAGAATGTTTTCAAACCATCCCACACATTATGATATGTTGTGTCTTCATTTTCATTAATTTCCAAGCATTTCTTGATTTCTGTTTTCATTCCCTCTTTGGTCTGTTCTTCATTTAAGAGGATATTACTCAGGAAAAAACCTGCTATCCAGATCCCCCTCTTGCACACTGTATCTGTTCCCTGCTTCTTCAATAAATCATTCTTCCATTCAAAGAAAATAAAAAGAGGGTATTAGTCAATCTTCATGTATCTAAGTACTTTATTTTTCTTGCTATTAATAGCTAGGATTATATCATTGTTGTCTGATAGGATACATGGGAGTATTTGACTAAGATATGATCTGTTTTGGAAAAGGATCCATGCATTGCTGAAAGGAAGGTAAACTCAGCTGATTTGGGATGGAATATTCTGTAGATGTCTGTTAGGTCCATTTGATTTATAGAATTGTTTAGGATGGAGACTTCTTTGTTAATTTTTTATTTTGATGATCTGTCTATTGGTGATAAAGGAGTATTAAAGTCCCCCAATATTGTTGTGTTGTGATCTATAAGTGGTTTAATGTCATGGAGTAATTTTTTTACATATTTAGGAATGTAGGAGTTTGGTACATAAATGCTAAGTATGGTTACATCTTCTTTATATATTGTTCCCTTAACTAAGATGTAGTAGCCTTCTTTGTCTCTTCTAACTAATTTTTGGTTAAAAACTACTTTGTCAATATGAATATCACAACACCTACTTGCTTTTTTGGGCCATAAGTGTGGTAGGTTTTTCCCTAACCTTTTACCTTCAAACTATAGCTATGTTGGGCTGTGAGGTGAATCTCCCATAAAAAGCATAGTATTGGATTTTGTTTTTTGATCCAGTCTAATAATTTGTGTCTTTTTATTGGGGCATTGAGTCCACCCACATTCAGTGTAATTTGGTTCGGTGGCATTGTGACATTTGCTGTATTTTGTGCCATCTTGGCTATCTTTTAGTGAATTATGCTTTTATTGACTTTCCTCTGATTGTGGACTTTCAGAGTTGTTTGCCTATTCTGTTTGAAGTTAGTCTTTGAGTATTCTCTGTAGAGATTGTTTTGTGTTCATGTATATTGCTGGTTTGTTTTTATCATGGAAAGTTTTATTTCCCATCAAATTTGAAGCTGAGTGTTTGTGGGTATAGTATTATTGGCTGACAATTATTTTCTTTCAATATTTGAAAAATTTCTTTCCACACTCTTCTTGCCTTTATTGTCCTATTTGAGAAGTCCACAGTGATCCTTATTAGTTTGCCTCTGAATGTGACTTGGTGTTTTTCTGTTACTGCTTTTAATATTCTTTCCTGTTTTCTCCATTATTCATTTAAAATATGTGTCTTTTTTTAAGAGAGAAGGACAGCAAGAGAGAGAGAAAGAAAGAGACAGAATCAATTTTTATTGAGTTTTAACATGGCTTTCGATGCTCTGACACAGTTGTGTACGTGGGTGCTAGGGTTTGAACCCGTGTACTTGTGCTTGCCAGGCAAGTCCCATAACCACTGAGCCATCGCTCTAGCCCTAAAATATGATGTGTCTTGACGGGTTTCTCATTTGGTTAGATAGTTTGAGGGTCCTTTAGGCCTATTTAATATGAATATCCGGTTCTATTCTAATATGAGGGAAATTTTCTTTGATTACTTCATTGAGAAGTTTCTTTATGCCTTTTGTTTATTGCCCAATGTTCTCCCCATCCCAATCACTCCCAGGGTATTTCTTCTGATTTCATCCCATACTTCTTGGAAATTCTGCTCATGATCAATAAGTTTTTTTCTGATGTCTCCTCCATGTGTTCAAGATTACTCAGCCTGTCTTCATTGTCCAAAGCTCTTTCTTTGAGCACTAAAGTTCTATTTTCTACTGAGTTAACTCTGATATTAATATCTTCCTTTGAGCTTTTTATTTGGTTGACTGTGTTTTTCAATTCTAAGAGCTCTGCCATGTCTTTTTTCAGTGACTCTAATTCTTTATTAAAATGGTGTTTCATTAAAATGTTGAGTGTAATTGCTCACTTATTTCCTTCCTTAAATCTTCTTTTAATTCTTTGATCATTTTAATAATCAGATTGTTACTTTTTTCTAAGTTTTCATCTGGGTCCCTATCCATGAAATCTTTGGCTGCAGAGTTGTGGGCTGAGGAGGAGAATTATGTCCCTATTTCCTCATTTTCAGTGTCAGGGAGTGGGACCTAATCTCTCACTAGTTATTTCACTTTGGGACTTTCTTGATCGGTTGTGTGGTTTCTATCTCTTTAGTTATGTGGGCTGGAGTATAAGTTGAATGGTACACTTCAACAGCTGGTTCCCCAACCTGTGATTTATTACTGACCTTTACAAGTTCCAATACCTCACCAGTAATGGGAAAAGAGTCAATATGTACAGCCAATGCATATAATAGGTAGCTTTGAACTGGTTCTTTTTCTTTTGATAACTGTTATAAATGTTACAATGTTAGTTACCACCTATGAGAGGAGTGGAAGGATTAGCAAATATTTTACTCCAAACTATAACTAGTTCAAAAGCAAAAAACCATTATCAAGTTTGGCATTCACTTCAGATTTCCCGCCTCCCTAGGTAAGGAAAAACAGTCTCGAGGCCAAAGGAGATGTGTCAAGAAGGTAGAGAGGAATCTGTGAATTTGGAGCAAGAGCAGGAAGGGATATGAGGTAGGATATTCTAATAAAAAAAATGAAAGAGGAGATTGAGGTAATGACTTTATGGGAGGATTAGAGAGAGAGAGAGGAATATTTAGCTGTTTCCAGAAGAAAGTGAAGAAAGGGGTAGCAGAGAAACTCACCACTGGGAGGCTATACAGCACCAAACAAAATGTGCTGGTCTGCAAGAACACAAACACACAAACACCAACAAAAACACATCACTGCTAAACAAGCAAAGCAAAAGAAACAAAAACAAAACAAAACAAAAAACAGAGAAATCAAACTAAAGCAAAACAAAAAACCAACATCTTAATTAAAAGTTGGGAGGGTTATGGGTTATATCCACTGAGAAGGTCAAAATAGACAGTGTGGGTTGATGATCATGGCTCCTGGATGGAGTCATTTCCAGGATAAGGTCGCTGCAGGGCCTGGTTTTTGCTGTTCTCAGCTGGAAGTCAGATTCCCAGGAATCCTCCCAGTATTCTTGTCATATGGAGGGTGTGCAAACCTTCACTGCCACTAGTATCTGTGAATACTGCCTTTCGGCTTTCCTGGGTTGAGACCCTGGGCACTTTTGTGACTGCCGGCCCAGACTCCTGTCCTACTTCAGCTTGGGTCCAAGCTGCCACTAGTAATCTTGTGGATCCTGGGGCAGCTGAAAGGAGAGCATGCAGATCCTGGGGATTTTGGGGAGAAGATCCCTGGCACCTTGGGGAGAAGCCTACTCAAACTTGAGAGTCCTGAGGCCCTCACAGACCCAACACACACAGCTCCTGGGGTCATCTCTGTCCCAAACTTGTGTTGCCTGCATCAGTCAATCAAATCACTGGGCTCCTGGCATGGTCAGCAGCTGATGGTGCCACACCTATAGCAGCCTCTGACATAAACTCCTGGCTCCCTGAGCAGGTGCCCTGCTCACCCTCCTTCTCAAGATGGTGATCTCCTTGGCTCTGCAGCCAATTTGGAGGCACAGCTAAGGTATGTACACTAATGCAGACCCTGGGTTCAGCTGAGGAGCGGGAGCCCTTCTAATAGCAGGATTCTCAGTGCCACTTTGTCCTTCATGTATTTGTGTGTGTTCTTCCCTCCCTTTGTGCCAAACCAGCAGTGCAACTGCCAAGTGATGGTCCTTATAGCTGGAGCTTCTTGGCTCTTACTTGGTTCAGCTTTCATGCTTATTGTATCCAAGCCTCTGAGTCTCTAGTTTTCCTTTTTGTGTACCAATGAGCTTTAACCAAATTTTACTGTCCACTCACCTCTCAGAAAGGCACTTTGCCATCATTGACATCCCACTTCATGGAGAGATTACACATGTATCCCTCCTGCAAGTCACCATCTTCCTCTTCTAAATGTCCACTCTTGCCATCAACTATCCTCTGACTTCCTAGTATGGGGTCTCCTTTTTCCCACATCTGACCAAAGTCATGTGTGATCTGTGTTCATCAGCTTCCCAGGCACAGAGCAGTGGGGAAGAAGGATGGAGAGTTGAGAGGTCAACAAACAGAATTTATACAGCGTAAACCTGAAAAGGGAAAACTAGCCAGACCTTGAAAGATCTCAGTCCCTGGTGCTGAGTTTATCCTTTATCCCTATGACAATGAGGAATATTGAGAAGGTGTTAAACAATGGAGAATGTTGAATAGATTACCCACAGTATATTCTATGTGGGCAGAAAGGTGGGATAAGACCAGAGACAGAAAGTGGAATTATCAAACTGCCACAGTCATCTAGACAAGAAATTATGATGTGGGAAAGTGAAGGTAGGAAAGGAGGGAATGGATTGGATTTATGATTTATCTATTTGGAGACAGTTTTTTTAGAATAAATGGAAATAAGGTTAGAGAAGAGAGAGTGAGCAGGTGAAGAGAATGAACTGGAAATCCTGATCAGAATAAGAGCACATTTTGGTATTGTATCTCAGTTTTGTGCTGCACAATGATGTGACACAGTTCACTCAGCCGTTTTTTTTAACTCTCATTAAGTGGAAAATATACTGGATTTCTAATGTTTTCTTTCATTCAACCTGAGCCTGGAGGCAATGTCTGCAGAGATTTTAGTGAACTGAATTTCAGGAGCTCACAAGAAGCATCTCATTATATTTATGCCCTGATGAAAGCAAGAGCTGAGTTTGTTTTTCAAACAAGTCTACCGTCAGTTCCTTAGATCTTATGTAAGTGAACAGAAGTCACTCATGGAGGGAAGGTTAGTTAGCCTCCCTGCCCTACAAAAGTCACAAACCAAGCCCAGTACTATCCATCCTGGGAAAGTTTAATAAAACATTTCCAGGGATGTCAAACCTCCCTTTCTAATGGCCTACTTGTGTGTTCTGGAATCTGGAGCAGAGCTTGAGCTGAACTGATAATTGTTATTATTGTAATTATTAGTTTTGGTTCCTGATGTCCTTCTCAGAACCTACAGAACTTTGACTAGTGAAGAACAATAGTGTGGTTGGTTTACTTTAGCTGCTAGCATAAATTTTAATGCTAAGATATTTATCAATTTAAAACAACTATGAGGACAGAGGTCTCCAAAATTTTGTCTTATATTCCATATAAGACAAGCAAAGACTTTTACCAAAGCCTCCAAGGTCAAAGTTCTATTAATTAAAAGAAAGCTTAAGGGGGTCAAGCAAAGTTTTGAAAAGAGCTTTTAGATGCCCCCATCTGAACTGCTGTTCCCCCACTCTTCACTGTGGGTACCTGACCTCTCAAATCCTATAGCCATACATGTTCTTGATTTGGAAAATACCCCTGCCACTCACCTACCCCCTTCTTACCTCTCCATTTTCAATTACCTCAAACAATATGCCCTTCCAAGACAGCGCAAGGCTTATTCCTCCCTGACGCTTGGCAGTTACTCTTTCTGTCTTTAGATCCATTGCTGTACTTTTTCTATACAGAAATGTAAGGCTCTTTACCTTTTGTGGCATAGTAATTTATGCACATTTTATTCTCTCCTTTAAGTTGAAATCATTCTGCTTCATATCAATGTCTGGAAAATATAAGCTACTCAGTGCATATTCATTGAATGAATGAAGCATTTAACACCTGAGTTAGTGCAACGGTTTGGATACAATGTGTCCCCACAAGAGCTCATGTGTGAAATAGTGCAAGAAGGCTTAGAGGAGAACTGATCGGGTTATGAGAGCCTTAACCCAATGAATTGATCCCCTGATGGGATTAATTGAGTGGTAATTGAAGGCAGGTAGGGTGTGGCTGGAGGTGGTAGATCATTGGGAGTGTGAGCTGCTTCGCTCCACCACACTCTTCCAGCATGATGCTCAGACTCCCCTTGAGCCCTGAAGAATGGAACCAGCCATCTATGGATTGAGACATCCAAAACCATGAGCTCCTGAATAAACTTTTCCTCCTATAAAATTGTTCTTTTCAGATGTTTCAGTCACAGCAGCAAAAAAAAAAAGCTGACTAAAACAGTCAATAAAAATAAATAATTTTGCTCTTTAAAGTACTTTCTCTGTGACTATTGAAAGCATCTACTTTGTAATTTCTTCACTACTAAAAGTTCAGCACTTATATCCACAGAAAAATTATATTACAAAATGATGAATATCCTAAGATTTAATGTGAATAATAGGATTGTAGGCAATATTGAGTAAAGATGAGAGAGAGAATAAAAACCAGAGCAATTTGTGATGGATTTAACAGTAGTGTTGTGATATTTAATTTTTTAAAATTACTTCTATTAGGCCCTTCCCATATTGTGCTAAGAGCTAAGCTATGCAGGGTACCTGCATTGCTATATTTAATCTTCAAAGAAAGCCTGTGAGGTAGATACTTACATTCTTCTCATTGTAAGATTAGGAAACTGAGACTTGAAGAGATTCATCTGCCCTAGATCACCCAGCCCTTAAGTGGCAGAGCTGGCTTTCATGCATGGCTCATGTATGAGCTCATCTGCGCAGTGCTGTACTGTGCTAGGGAGACCAGGAGGGTTTAGACACATGTGACTCAAGCACAGGAGCAACCTGGGCACAGATTTCAAAGTCGTAAAATTGGAACATGCCTGGAAAACCGAAGGATCGAGAGATCCAGTCCACCAATGGAATGAGAGATAAACGAGGCCCATCATTCTGTGAGGTTAATAGAATATGATGTGGAAAGGAGGGTGGTGCCTAAAAGTAGACAGCATTAAATAACAGACCAGGAATGCTGCGCTCGGTCATGCCTGAAGGAAGGGAAGACCAACCAAACGAAGTTGGGGTATTAGTTGGCAATGGTAGGCAGAGTTGAGAGACAACAGAGTGATCAGTAGGTTACAGAATTTTTTTTTTCTTTTTAAGAGATAGAGTCTATTTTCTTTATTTTTTTTTTAATCTGGTTTTTGTTTTTCCAACACTTGTGGTACTGGGGTTTGAACACACATCCTTACACATGCCAGCCAAGTGCAGACCCAACAATCCAGCCACCAATTATAGAATATTTTATTAAAAACTTCAAAGTCGGGGCTGGAGTGGTGGCTCGGTGGTTACGGTGCTTTCCCTTCGTGCAGGAGTTTATGAATTCAAACCCCAGCACCACGTACAAAACAAAGTCTGGGAGCAATGAAAGCCACATGAAAAACCAAATAAAAATTAAATTGTTTCTCTCTTTTTCTCTCTCTCTCTAAAAAAGCAAACAAAAAAAAACTTCAAAGTCTGTCTCTCACCACTCAAAAAATTCATAGCCAGTGCAAATTTTATTTGAACTTAGATTTCTATATGATCACCTCTACATAACAATTGACTAACTTAAGGTATACAATACTAATGACTTTAACTCATCATTGGCAGATGCAGAGACTTCCTCCCTTGTCTTGACCACAGTCAACTGTAGCAGCAGACATGGTAATCAGTACAAGTACAGGTAGCCTGATACCGTTTTTTTCACAAGTGGTTGCAAGAAGCAAGTGGTAGAGGAAGTCATGCAAAGGAGGGGGTGAAGAAGGCAGGGAAGATGGGGAGGACACTGAAAAGGTGAAGGAGGCAGGAAGAAGAGGAGGAGTTTGAGGCAGCAGGAAAGAAGGATAGGACTCTGAGGAGGTAGAGGAGGCAGGGAAGAAGGGGAGGACTCTCCTTTAGCAGAGTCCTCCCCTTTGGTTAGGGGTTAGAGTTAGAGAAGCTTTCTAACCCTACAAATCCCCTCAAGGAAGTCATCTCCCCTAAGTAATCCTGAGAGAAGCACAGGCATCAGAATCCCCCCCTGATTTGTTTTTTTTTTAAGAAAGAGAGAGAGAGAGAGAGAGAGAGAGAGAGAAGGAACCTTTATTTAGTTTTTCATGTGACTTTCATTCCTCAGACACTCCATTGTGTACGTGGTGCTGGGGGTTTGAACTCGGGTCCTAGCACTTGCCAGGCAAGCACTATAACCACTGAGCCACCGCTCCAGCCCCACCCCAGAATCCCTGATTCTGATACCCATAGATTATTCATCGTCTCCTCACCTTTCTCACAGTGCTGAAGTGTTCCATTTACTAACTTAAGTCTTTATTCAAAAATACTCTCTTTTCAAATGCAGTGGTTTGTCCCTACCATTGTGTTTTCTAGTGGCTTTCTTGGAGTCCCCGATTCATTTCTGTAACACTTGTAGAGACAGTTTGAGCCATAGATGATTATTTGTTAAGTGATAACATTCTAGCTCTGAAAAGTCCCTAAATATGAATAATGCAGTCTATAGTCAGAGGAACTCAGTCCAAATTGTTTGAAATAAATAAATTCATAGGTATTCAGTTAATTAGAGCCAAGCCAATAACAGGAAGTAGAAAAACCCCACCTCTTAAATCACACTGAGCTGGGTTTGAGTTTTAAGCTCTTTCACTTGCTCTGCACACCTTTGAAAAGTTGCTTAACTCTGTGAGCCTCCATTTTCTCAGAATTAAAATGGGGTGATAACAAGTACCTCAAAAATAAGATATGCAAACGAGATAATGCCATAAAATCACCTCGAAGACAACCAAGTACTGCGCAATTATTCCGTGAATGAGTCAAGTGATAGCTATCATCCTCATGGACATTTGCCAAAAATATACATTATATATGTATGTTTTAAGTGGAGCATATGATGTAGTTTTATTTAGTGCTTTATCTACAGTGCCTATGATAAAGTCTAATGCATAGTATATGCACAATAAATATTTGTTGAACAAAGATGGAAGGCCATATATGATTTTTTTTTCAGACAAATCTTATGCTTTATGGTTTAATAAACCCTGAGACTCCCTAGGAATGGCCTGGTATCAGATTATAAAGGTGGGAAAGTTTCTACTTATTTATTTTTTTAAAGAGAGAGAGAGAAGGGCAGTGAGAGAGAGACAGAGAAAGAGAGAGAGAGAGAAAATCAATTTTATTTAGTTTTTCATGTGACTTTTGTTGCTCAGAAACTTCATTGTGTACATGGTGCTGGTGGTTTGAACTTGTGTACTCGTACATGCCAGGCAAGCACCGTAACTGCCGAGCCACCACTCCAGCCCCAGTTTCTATTTATTTATATAGTTCTTCAGAAGTATTTTAGATCACATTTATTGAGTGCTTTCTCTGGTGTAGGACACAGTTCAAGTGTTTTGCACATATTAACCCATTCAATCCTCACAAAATCCTCAGGAGATTTTTATCCTCTTTCTTGAAGATGAGGAAGTTGTGATAAAAATATTAAACAACTTTCTCAGGTTCACAGTCTGTAAGAGGAAGACCTGGGACTCAAACCAGGAAGCCTGGCTCCACAGCCAGGATTAGAAGCCACTGAACTATATACCCACACATTTTTATTGTTGATTTGTTTGTTTTTAGCATGGAAATCACAAAGTTAGCAATATACCTCCATTTTCAAAACATAGTCTAAATAAATACATTTGGTGATATTACAGACTTACCGGTTATACAATTACACCAAATGAATAGCTATTTGCCATTTCTAGCACACAAAAATATTACATAAGTTCACACTTGGGAAGGAAATGTGTGGCCCAGGCAGGCAGGGACAGGACAGGCACGTTTATGACATGTGTCATGCCTACTGAGTTTCACTCCAGGTGTAGAGATCCTAATTCTATATTTTTGGTGCCTCTCTGTAAACATACCTAGTCCTATTCTTTTGTCTCTAGAGTAATAAAATTAACCAAAGAATTAGTTGAGAGAACTAAACACAATGAGGAATAAACATGTTTAATTTTTAACTGAAGTGAAAAATATGTACCCCAGGACCTTGACATTTTCAACTTGTTGAGGATGACTCTGAAGGTCCATGTTTTGCCAAGATTTGTAATCTTATTAAAGGGACATGTAAGTATAGATAATTACATGGTAATTATGCCTCCTGACCACCCAAATCCACATTTCAAAATAGCCTTTCTTTCTTATCATGCTTAATTGGACAGTAACCCCACAGTCATTTCCTATCCCTGACTCCCTCTGCCTGCTTCCTCCCAGCGACAGAAGCTGTTTTCACAATGGTCTAATAGCTGTCCCCTATGGTTTGTGTGATGAACCATTTCGTGGTCACTTATGTATGTACTGATAGCTCAAACTCCCAGCCAGTAAATTAATGGTATAAATCATAATGTATGTCTGCTAATCTAATTAATGATTACTGAATTTGTAAGACCATGGAAACCAAAACATTTATTGGGCCTGGGAAGTAATAGAATATCATTATATTTACCTTTTCTTTGTAAGCCCAAACACACTAGATGTTTATGGTGACTGCATTAAACTGCCATGTGTGCACATTCATATTTATGCATGTAATACTAAAGTGATGGCACAGTCATACTTAGCATTGGCTGTTTGCTTCCGGGCATCCTGCACTAGACTGACTTGAGCTCTGAGAGTTATATCATCCACTCTCAGAATGGGCCCAGTTTTTAATAGCTCTTAAAGTAGTTTTATAGTCATTTATCCAATTCATCATTCATGTTAGACATGTAATAAAAATATTCGCTTATATTATTACAGTTAAATTTATTGCACGTGTTTATTTTATCAATATGTTTTTATAAACCTTGTTTTACTTACACAATCTTCTTTCAAATAAAGTAAAAGTAGATAAATACTTGTAACACATCAATTTATCTTTTAAATGTTAATGATAGGAACATTCCTTCAAATCTTCTCACAAACAAATGGATCTAACGTTTAAACCATTCCAATATTAGCAGCTAGGAATGTGTTCTAGTACCCAAAGGAATACTACATTTTTCTTTTTTTTTTTAAGGTTTTTTTCTCCTTTTGGTGAGAAACAGAGAATCAACTTTATGATTTCATCTGTGTTTTGTTTTTTTGCCACTTAGTTGTATATGTGGTGCTGGGGTTTGAACCTGGTTCTTGCACATGCCAGGCAAGCAAGGTAACTTTTGAGCCACTGCTCCACTGCTCCAGCCCCAATACTATGTTTTTCTACAAGCAAGTTAGCATTTTCTCTTTTTTCTTGAAAATCATTATAGTAATTAGAAGAATAAATAATTATGAATCCAATGATCACTGTTCTTAATTATATCTTTTCATCTTGAGTGATCTTTGCCAATATGATTCCTCCAACCATCTCCCATCACACTCTGCTTTCCAATCACTGATTTTTCACTTAGAAAATTGTTTTCCTCCTGTCTCTCATGTTTCCAAAATGATGTCTCTTATGTGAGAAGCATCAGCGATAGCCATGATAGGCTCTTAACTTTCAGTCCTAATCCTCTGAACATCTGGTCACAGGCAGAAAAGTCAATGTCAAAGGGAGGAAGTGTCCATGCTCAATAGACCCTTGCTCCTTTAGTACCAGTAGGACAAGAGCTCTCTAATTTTTTAATATAAATGGTAAATGTTGATTTTGCAATTTGCTGACTTTAATTAGCATGAGGCACTGCTTCTCCATAATGGTTATATCGAACATAGCAACTTCATCACAGTAAATTAAACACAATTAGGCAAGACAGAGGTCAAATTCATTATTTGTAATTCCAATCCTCTTACTGGATATACTTGACATTTAATGCAAAGTAGAAACTCTCCTACCTTCCAAAGATTTAGACTATAGTAGATACTCATTAAAAAATGAATGTTAGAAACTACAGCCCTAAGAGAATAGGTCACCAAAACTGTTTTATATTCTCAGTGTCTCAAATGACCTTTATCATCACCTCTCAAGTGTCACCTTGATTCTCCATAAGCACCATTTAATATATTTGATCAGTCTTTTCTCCTAGAAATACTTACTTCACTTGGTTTATATGATCCATCTTAAATGATTTTCCTTCTTTCTTTCTGGGTTTTCCTTCTCAAAACAATTTTTCAATCTGCTTTTTGTTTTTCCTTTATTTATTTCTGTATGTGGTGCTGGGAATCGAACCTTGGACCTCATGCATGCCAGGCAAGCACTCTACCACCAAGTCACCTCTCTAGTCCCTCAAAACAATTTTTTATAAGTTTACTCTACTAACATATTTTAAGAGAGAGAGAGAAACAGTGAGAGAGAGAGAGGAACAGTGAGAGAGAGAGGGAATCAATTTTATTTAGTTTTTCATGTGGCTTCCTTTGCTCCAACACTCTGCTGGGTATACGGAGCTAGGGTTCGAACCCGCATCCTTGTGCATGCCAGGTAAGTGCCATAACCACTAAGCCACCGCTCCAGTCGCCCTACTAACATATTTAATGTAGAATGCCCCTGAGCTGAGCCTACTTTATATCTATCACCACTCGTTTGTTGATCTCACCCAGTCTCAAATTTAAATGCCATCCCTATGCTAATGACTTTCATTGCTCTCTGAAGCCAGAGCAGTAAAGCTCTCCCCAGAGCTCCACATGCAAGTTCAGCCTCTCATCTGAGTGTGTAACAGGCACCTTAAACATAACATCCACAAACTGAGCTCTTGATGTTCCACTCCCTCCAGAAAACAACCCCTACAGTCTTTCCTCCTTCGTGGCAATTCCATTTTTTTCTGTGGCTCCAACTGAAAGCCTTGGTGTCATCCTTGACTGCTTGCTTTCTCTCGTACTTCACATCTGGATCCATGAGCAAATTCTGTCAGCTGGACCTTAAATCTGCATTCAGATTCCCCATGCCTCAGCATCCCTATCTTTCCATACTAGTCATGACTGCCATCCATTGCCTGAGTTACTGCAATCGACTCCTAATGGGCTCCTTGATTATGTCTTTTCTCCCTTCACTCTATTTTCAACACAAATACGAATTAGATCGTGTCCTCTTCTAACTTAAGCCCTTGCTATCTCACTCAGAGTAAGGCCAGAGTCCTTTTTCTTGAATGAATTCCTGTATGATTCCACCCCCATTCACTTTCTGACTCTGTTTCCAGCTCCTCCTCCTCTGCTCTTTGTTCAGGCCCTACTGACTTCCTTATGTTCCTCTAAGACACCAAAAGATATCTCCAACTCAGGTTCCTGCTATTCCCTGGCCAAGAATGTTCTTTTCCAAAGTGTCTACATAAACACCTCTCTTGAAATATATACTAAAAGCTTCTCAATGAGGCACTCCATAATACACATGCACTTTATACCCCACTTTTCTGCTCTATGCTCTTATCTTTTACAATTATCACTATCAAACATATATTTCATTTATCTAACATATTAGCATATCTTCCTCATTAGAATAAAAGTGTAATGAGGACGGAGAGTTTATGTACTTTGCCCACTCCTCAATCCCTAGTGCCTAGTAAATATCTGATATGTGGTCAATAAATGTTTACTAAATATGTAAGAAAGACATTAACTCTATCCCTTTCATGTCTACACTATGAGCTAGGAGTTATATGACTCCAGGACACAATAAAACTCAAGCTGCCTTTGGAATTATTGAAAAAAATTAATCATTTAGTTGTTCTCTATTTTTACTCTTTTTTTAAAGGATCAATGTTAGAAATTTTACTTTTATGGGCTTTCATTTTTCTCCTGAGAAGACTGAACTGATCAATTGTGTGTGTATGAATGTGTGTGTGTGTGTGTGTGTGTGTGTGTAGAGAGAGAGAGCAAGTACAGATGAAAATAGAGAACATTATATCATACAACAAGGAATACAATCTCTCTCAATTGCTTCTGTGGGACCTCAGAGCACAGTTTAAATGTGACTGAGGGACTGGGATAGAGTTCAGTGGTAGAACACTGGCCTAGAGTGCATAACACCCTGGGTTTAACACCCAACACTGCAAAAATAAAAATAACTGAGCTATATGATCATCTCACCATGAAGATCAATTATTCTACCTTTGATAATTCTTATTAACATAAATATTTTACTAACCACAAGAATCTGTTCACTAATTATAATGGATATCGCTGTATTAATAATATTAAAGAAATACTTCTCATATCTGTGAATAGTTATATATGTGATCACTAGTCCCAGCCACAAAACACTGACCAAACTCCCTGAGGGCCTTCCTATGGAGAACAAGGCAAAGCTACAGTCTTTTCCTAAATGACTTTTAGCCTGAAAGTCTAGAACTGATAAGTGGGCTGGATCATATGAGAGGGAGATACTTCTGATACTTTAAAAACTAGAGCAAAAATAAGCTTGGGCATTTTTTCTAGTGATAACTCTTAGTCCTTGTCCATGATTTTTCCTTTGCACCAATCAATTCTTCCTCCCTGTGAGTGAAAAGGAACTTGGGTTCAACTAGTTTATGACAAACTGACTCCAAAGAATGATGTTTACTCATTGGCTGTGATGGCTGTAAGCAGGACAGTCTTTGTGATAGTAACAACACAGTGCTGTCTAGGAAACAAGAAAGATGCTTTATTTTTTTTGCTCATGAAATCAGGATGTATAAGGATTCTCTCTTTGGAACAAAAACTTCAGTATTTGCAAGATGAACTTGAAGTAAGCAATTGGGAGGTACCTGGCAGTTTCTCCCAGAGTAGGGCTCTACATACACATCTCTATGAAATGATCTGACCTCCCGGTGCACAGCTGGATAAGAAACAAATGAACATATCAGACTCCCTCCCAGGATTTGAAATTGCACCTTAGAGATGGTCATATCCCTTTGTTAGTGCTTCAAGATGGTATGAGGCCCAGGTGAGAACTGAACCAGAGCTGCCTTGTCTGGCTGTGTGAGAGAGAAGAGTGAAACTGGCCATGGGGAGCAACAAGAGGGGACCGTATGACAGGACAGAGAGACAAACGACTCAGAGGGTCTCTGAACAGCTCCCTTTATTCCTAGGCTTTTGTAGCTCCTGTTTCTAAATCATTTCAAAGTTGAGCTCTGCATCCTTCCTTTGGGTTCTTAGAGATTAACTCAGTATCTTGACAATAAAATTTCCATTTTGACTTAAGCAGTCAAATGGATCTCTCTCTAATGCAACAATACTATTCCTAAAGCAGATGCTATCACAGTGAATGCCTTCCAGAAGAAAGGGGGAAAAATTTACCTCTCTGGCAGCTGTGACTTGATTTCATGTTTCTCTGTGCTGGTCTTCACCACTGCCTCCCATGAGAGTTGTGCTGCTAGAATTTCATGCTGGTATCTGTGTAGGTCTAGAAGGAGCTGTCTCCTATGAAAGTCAGCCCCACAAATGCCACATGTGGAGCCATGATCAGTAATGAACTTCATACCGTATCTGCCCTACATCAGTCAAAACTGATAAAACTGAACAAAATATATACAGAATTTTTCCTATAAAAGATTACACGATAAGAAACGTTTTTGTATTTTTTTGTAGTTTTGGAGATTAAACCCAGGGCCTCACACATACTAAGGAAGCACACTATCACTGAGCTGCATCCCCAGCCCTTTTCATACTGTATTTTGAGACAGGGTTTCACTCAGTTGCTCAGGCAGGCATTGAACTTGTGATCCTCCTGCTTCAGACTCCTGAGTAGCTGGGATGAAAGGTTTGCATCGTAGCTCCCAGCAAGAAAATGTTTTAAAGATAAATGAATCTCATTTTTTCAAGTATTCAATAGCATTATTTCTTGCTTATTTCATTTCAAATATTCAGATAAAATCTGCACACTAATTATGTACCTTTTTTTGGAAATAGGGGACAGAATTATTGAAATTATATTTTGGAACTAAAATGAAAATTTACTGCTGGGCATGTTGGCACATGCCTGTAGTCGGAGAGCCTGAGGCAGCAGGATCACAAGTTTGAGGCCAACCTCAGTAATTTAGGGAGATCTTCCAGAAATTTAGGAAGTCCTTGTACCAAAAATTAATATGAAAATTTACTATACAGTTTCTAATTTCTAAAAACAATATAAATAGTAGACCTAAAAGATATCCTTCAAATACATGCTAACAATAAGGAAAAGATGGAGTTTTTAAAATGCAATCTGCATTATTTTGAATCATTTTAAACATTGCTTTGGTAAGGGCTTCCATGCCCCTTCTACTTCAGGCCAAATCAAATCTTCTTCTGGGGCCACAGTTCTGTACTTTTCATATCCCCACCATAACAACTGGTCTGTTTGTCTCTGTCCTCTACTGAACAGTGAGCCTCTCGATTAGGAAGAGGGGCTGTTAAACAGGAGGAGTAGAAAAGTAAGCTTATTGGAGTAAGGACGAATGGAGGAACTTCATCTTACTGTTCAAATTAGTTGAACCTGACTGAGGTGACTTTGAATTTGTTTATTTATTTATTTTTTTAAAGAGAGAAGGACAGTGAGACAGAGAGAAAGAGAGGAGAAGAGAATCCATTTTTATTGAGTTTTTCACATGGCTTTCGTTGCTCTGACACTTAGTTGTGTTCATGGGTGCTGGGGTTTGAACCCATGTACTTGCGCATGGCAGGCAAACGATGTAACTGCCAAGCCACTGCTCCAGCCCCTGTTGGTTTTTATTTGTTTATTTGTTTTGTTTCAGTACTGGGGATTGAAACCAAAGGCACGTTTGTAGTTTTTCTCTTTCTTTGTTTTTTTCATTTTTATTGGCTCTTTTTAGATGTACATGACAGTAGAATATATAATGACATAATTATAAAAATATGGAATATACCTTGTTTTAATTCAGTCTCCAGTATTTCCCCTTTCCCTCTTTTCCTCCCATCCCCTACTCTCTTTCTCTACTCTACTGATCTTTCTATTATTTACTAATTTGTTTTAAATTAGTGTCTTGTTGAGGTATATTTTGATGAGATTCCCTATGATATGTTCATATATGAACATAGGAACATTGAGTTTGATTCCTTCCATGAACTTTGCCTATCTCATCCCTTCTCCCTGCATTTCCTTCCTTTGTTTATTCCTCTTATTTTGGGTTATCTCCTGCATAAGAGAACACTCGACCTTTGGCTTTTTGAAACTAGCTAATTTCAATTCGCATGATAGCCTCAAGTTCCATCCATTTACTATCAAGTGCCGTAGAGTCATTCTTCCTTATGGCTGAGTAATACTCCATTGTGTACAAATACCACATATTCTTCCTCCATTCATCTGTTGAAGGGCACCTTGTTTGGCTCTAAAGTTCAGCTATCATAATTTGTGCCGCTATAAACATTGATGTGGCTGCATCACTGTATTATGCTGATTCTATATACCAAGGAGTGTGATGGCTGGGTCAAGTGGTGGTTCCATTCCCAGTTTTTTGAGGAATCTCCAAACTGCTTTCCAGAGTGGTTGTACCGGTTTGCAGTCCCACCAACAATGTCTAAGTGTACGCTTTTCCCCGCATCCTCACCAACATTTATTGTTGTTGGTAATTCTTAATAACTGCCATTCTAACTGGAGTGAGGTGAAATCTCAGTGTAGTTTTAATCTGCATTTCTCTAATTGCTAGAGACGTTGAACATTTTTTCGTATATTTTTGACCATTTGTATTTATTCATTTGAGAAGTATCTGGTTAGCTCTTTTGCCCTTTTATTAATTTTTTGGGTTTTTTGGGGGGAATTAAGTTTTTTGTACTTTGGATATCCTGGATATTAATGCCCTATCTGAGGAGTAGGTGTCAAAGATTTTTTTTCCCATTCTGTAGATTTTCTCTTCACTCTCTTGATTATTTTCTTTGTTGCAAGGAAGCTTTTCAATTTGATGCCATCCCATTTATTGGTTTTTAATTCTACTTCTTTCACTTTGGGAGTCTCATTAAGGAAGTCAGTTCCTAAGCCAATGTGTTGGAGTGTTGGGCCTACAGTTTCTTCTAGTAGATTCAGGGTTTCTGGCCTAATTCCTAGGTCTTTGATCCACTTTGAGTTGAGTTTGTGCAGGATGAGAGATAGAGATTAAGTTTCATTCTGCTACATATGGATTTCCAGTTTTCCCAGCCCCATTTGTGAAAGAAGCTGTCTTTTCTCCGACTTATGTTTTTTGCACCTTTGTCAAGTATGCGATAACTGTGTTTATGTAGGTTTCTCTCAGTGTCTTCTATTATATTCCATTGGTCTTTATGTCTGTTTTGGTGCCAACCATGCTGATTTTATTACTATAGCTTTGTAGCATGATTTGGAATCCAGTATTGTGATGACTCCAGCTTTGCTTTCTGCTTAGTTGCTTACGGCCTTACTAAGTTGCTGAGGCTGGCTTTGAACTTGTAATCATCCTGCCTCAACCTCCCAAGCTGCTGGATCATAGACATGTACCACTGCACCCAGCTCCCTTTGAGATTTGAAGGTGAAAAAGTCCAGTTGATTATATGTATTCTAAGAACAGAATAAAGGTCCAATCTTTAGTTAGAGCTCTGGAAATAACCAGGGTATGGTTGGTAGTTGGAACTGTTGATGCACTTCTCTCTGTGTCTCATTTTCCTCCTCAGCAAAGTGTGGTCTATATCAAATATTTATCATAATAGTTAAACAAATTAATACTTTAAAAGTGTTTGATACATAGTAAGCTTGACATAAACATTTATAAAATAAATTTTAAAGAAGAAAGGGGAAGGTCTAGAGTGGTTGCTCAGTGGTTGGAGCGCTTACCTGGCATGCACAAGGACCCAGGTTTGAACCCCAGCTCCACATACACAACTAAGTGTCAAAGAAGCAAAAAAAAGTCTCTCTTTCTCACTTTCATTCTCTCTCTCCCTCTTTCTTTCTCTCTCTCTCTTTCTCTTTAAAAAAAAGAAGAAGAAGAAGAAGAAAGGGGAAGGAATTCTTGAACCATTTCAGATTGGTTTAAAACTAAAAACATAAATATTAACTGAACATAAACTAAAATTATCTATGCTTACAGTGTTAATATATATAATCATAAACCAAAACATGATTATAGATCAAATTAATAATCAAGTTAAATTCAAACTTATAATATTAATTAATGCAATTTGTGTTATTTTTACCCAAACTAAATAATAATTTTTGACATGTACATGGTAGTGGCTGCAGGTTATTTTGAGCTTGGAGCATTTGTTCTGCTATGTGCCATGTAATAGCTCTGTCCTCCACCACTGTCCCATTTTTGTGTAGTGCCCCAAGACACTTTTTCACCTTAGACCAGATCTATGCATTCTTTTCTCCTTGTTCAAGATGATTACCACAGTGCATTCAGTGTCAAAGAAATCATATATACAAAGGGCAGAGGCCTGGTGATCTCATGGTACTACTTAGTTAGAGGGCAGTCATCCAGATTGTCTCAGTGTGTTGTATTATTCAAAATCATCACGAAAATTAAAACAAGTTCATTCCTCTTATGACAAACTATGGTGCTTTATCTATCACCTGACTCTGGGAGATAATGTTGTTAGAAGTTACTTTGAAAGAGAAAGATAATCAGGAAGAGGGTGTGGTGCTAAAAGCATTAATGAAAAAAAAAACTTGGGCACATTAAATTGGGGAGGGAAAGGAGCTAGAAATGAGGGAAAAGCTGAAGATTAAGTAAGGAAACAGTTGAGAGGGTAAGATCTTAAGGGAGATAGGAGTTGGAATCAGAAGCAAAAGGATTAAGGTAGAATAAGAGGAAGTGAAACTCAAAGCAAGTGTGTAAACTTGTTTTATAGATAGTATCGAAGTTTTAATTTTATTTCTAAATTAGTCACTTCTTTTTCTATAAAGAACACAGTCAACACAATTTGCTTTAACAACCTTTAGCAAGGTTTTGTTATATAGTGGGCTTCACAGACGCTGAGAATATATGTGTGAGTTAAATGCCGGAAAAAGAACCACAGGATTAGTCGACCAGTTTTTCAAGATGCGTTAAAGCAGACAAGAACTTCAGTATGCAGAGTTTGGGAGGCTAGGTTAATGTTTTTAGTTGCTCTAGCAATTGCTGATGACAATATGAGTATTGAAGCAACCTGAGAAGACAGTTGGCGTGGAGCCAGTGAGATTGAAATTCCAAGCATGGAAGGTGAATTATTTACCCCTTCAATATAAAAAGTTCTGGAAATTAATCATTTTATTTCAGAATGAAATCCGATGGCTACAGGGCAGGTCTGGACAGCTAACAATTTTAGCTGGTATGTAGGTGGAATAAAAACTTCCTGAAATTCTTGTTTATGTGAAAACCTGGTGCCAAACAGGTATCCCAAAGTCCCAGAGGTGGTGAATCATAAACATTTATGAGGCATTTTCTGTGTCATATTTTCAGCTATCAAATTAAAGTGGTAATGAATCAGAGATGGAAAGACAACTAGGAATTTCTAGAATTCCGAAAGCAGACAGTCTGTGGGTCAGGATTAAAGCATCTGGATCCAAAGCAGTGTGAATTTGCTCTCTGACAATAGATTAGCTAGAAGAAGCATACACATATGAGTATGCTCATTTTTTAATAACAAATGATGTTAATGTTGACTTCCACATTGAACAGAGGCAATGAGTTCATAAATGTTCCAAAAAAGGATCCCTCTGAGTTGGATTCATTATAGCACAGTACCAAGTTTGTATCTTTGCCCTATACTCACTATACTCATGCATGTGGGAAGCACAAACCATCCTATTGTAGTTCAGGAAGAAAAAGAGTTAGCATCAGGACCTAGATGTTTGTAGCATCACTGAAGAATTGAAGGAGTGGGAATCAGGAAGTTACCACTGGTTCAAAGTCACTGACATACAACCATACTTGAAGTCTAGAGACAAGGGGGAAATGATTAGAAGGCAGTTGTCATATCCTTCAAAACCACAGAATTGCCTCTCAGCACTCCGTACTGGGTGATCTTGTTTGACAGTAAAAAGGCAACTGGAAGATGGCATTTTTCTTATTTCTGCCTTCTGGATACAGCAAAAGGGAATCTAACCATGGGAACCTATTTTGCAACATGAACTCTAGCACCAAGAGAGTCTAGGTAGTGTAGAGTACTTCAGTTTACAGTAGTAAGGAATTTCCATATAGAGAAGTAGGAATGGGCAAACTGAATACATCATGATAAATATATCCAACTTTTATTGAACATTTCCTGTTTTCTGAGTACTTTATCTATTTTCATTCATGCAATCACCATACCAACTCTGAGGTACATGCTATTTTTATTTCTAATTTGTAGATGAAGAAACTCAAGTACTGAGAAATTAAACTAATCTGTGCAAGGTCATGTACTTTGTAAGTAGAAGACCCAGAATTAAACTAGACAATGTAACTCTAGAGACACCTATCCCCTCCATGGGTTGCCATTTATATTATAGCTGTGCCTTTCACATTACCTCTAACACCTTTCTATTCTTTTATAGACTTCAAATCATAAACCTATTTAAAAAAATATATCTCCCAAGTAGATGAGAATGCATGGGACAAGATGGTTATGCAATTTGCATTCCCCTAATAATGACTGAGGTTAAGACTAAACTTCTTTTCATGTATTTATCAGTTATGTGAGTGTCCTCCGCTGGGAATTGCCTATCAAATCTCTTGACCATTTTCCTATTCTGTTGTTTTTTTGACTGATTGTATGAGTTCTTTATGTATTCTGCATCCGTTCTTTGTTGGTTGTGTACTATTATGGTTTGACCTTTAGCTACTTAGGTGATGTATTTGGAGAAACAAAAATTTCTAATTTTAATATAATCAAATTTATCAACCTTTTTCTTTATAGTTAATAGATTTAGTATCATGTTCTATAGATATTTACTTGTATTAATATCATAATATATTCCAAAACTTTGCTACTTTAAATTTCAAATTTGTACCTATAATTATCAGAAATAGATTTTGCAAATGATTTAAGGATCAAGTCTATATTTTTATTTACGTCTTGAGTGATATTAATGTTACTAGGTAGCATGTTTCTGATAATACCTTATCCACAGAAAAGATCAGCAAAATGCTTATAAAAATTAAAATGCATAATTTATTATTAGATTTAGCAACTCTTTTAAGGGCTTTGACACAATATAATCCGTACCTGTGTAGTACATATGATTCTTACAACCACTTTCCAGTCCCTTACAAAATACTATCAAAATTCCACAGTTGAAATTCTCTTAACTGGGCTCACCAACTCCAAGGTGGGCATACTCTATCCCTTTTGCTTTGTAGGTCTCTGTCTTTCTTCAAGATGCCTCCAGTGCTTAAACAAAAGAGAGAAGAGCTGACAGAAGGACCAAGCAAAAGCACCAGCAGCAATCCACATGTTGAATATAGCAAGGCTGCATTTCTTATCATTAGGAAAAATAAATAACAAGCCGAAGTGTTTTCTTCTTTAACATATGAACCATCATGTGCATTCCCTCAGCTGTGTGCACCCCAGCCCTTTGGAACTCACTGCCATCTATAGTGAGAAATTTTTAAAGGGTTTTAAGCAGGATTTGTCTATTGAAAGTCCACTCTGGTAAGCAATGAGGATATATAGATTTTAGTTTTAACAAGAAAATTACTGTCATGGTTCTGGTAGGAAACAACAAGGGCCCATTTTAGTGCAGCTGGAGAGGCGGGGGTGCACACAAGAGGTGTTTAGGAAATAGGTTTGACAAAACTTGGTAATCAGGATGTGCTGCCCAGGCATTTGGTAGATGGAGAGCCTCTGGGGTGAGCAAATTTTAGATGAGGAAGATGATGACAACAGTGGTGATAACTGATGACTTATAATTCCCTGCCTTTTCATGTAAAACACAGCTTCCCAGTTTGACTGGCCCCCTGCTGTTGAGGCAGAGGAAATTGGGACCAAGTTCAAATAATTTCAAAGTTTTTCTGCCTAATGAATTTAGCAAAGCATAGCAAGCCGAGTTGTATTGTCCTAGACAACTACATTTCATGTGGACAAAAAACCCAGTGACCTGCATGTGACTACTGTGTACCCCTGGGGATCAGCCTTCAGATATAAGCCTTCCCTCTTTAAATGTAACAGAAGAAACTTCTTGGCTATCTATTGCACATGATACCATCCTCTCAAGTCAATCTAAGTCAGTAAGTCATAGCCCTAATGTAGACAGTAAGCAGTTGCTAATGTGGGTTTTGGTAAACATTGTAATGGTAACTGGTTGGAGTTAAAGAGTAACAATATACAACTTATGATACTATATTTTGAATCCCCTAGAAAGCATAGTTACTTTGAATCTGAACTTAGTCGGAACCTCTTCTTTCACAGAAAGATCAGCAGGAAGGAAATAGTCCTCATTGCTAACCCTTTTACATAATCATCCCAATATCATCTTCCCCCTCCCTCCATTATTTCCCTTTTGGGGCCCCAATAATAAAGCTGAGAGCCCAGGGAGAAGAGCAAAGGTGGACAGACAAGGTAGCAAAGAAGGGAAAAAGAAGATTCTGTAGGGCAGCATCACCAGGAGAATAACTGGAAAAGATAGGAAAATCATATATGTCCAGAAAAACACCTTGGGCACCAAGTTCAACTGTTTCAGAGATTTACAAAGTGTTCAACACTAGGATGCAGAAGGTGTAACTAGGACCAATAATGGCAAGACATTACAGCAAGGAAATTTCTCATCTATGGAACTATTCAAGAACAAAAAGAACTGACGTATTTTACAGTGGTATCCCTGTAATTATGAGAACAGTGGATTGTTTCAGGAGACCACTATATCAGATGCAAGTTGGCGAGTTGATCCCCAGGTAACCCTTCCACGTGGAGGATTCTCTGAGTATAGTTTTGGCATAAAATAGAGCAGTTATCAATAACCCAAGCCTTCTGTGGTTGAGAAACTGAGTTTAGAAATGTGATCTTGCCTTTTCTCCTATTCTTCTGGGCCCACACCCTCAATGGAGAAAATGGAACAAATGAGGATGAGATTTGGAAATAAGAAAAGCTTCCCAGAGATGAGCCAGCTGGAGTCCTCAAAGCAGGATTGTAAACAGACAGAGGACAGAAGAGGAAGACCTCACAAGGCTCCTTAACCCAGTGCTTAATCAGTTGTGTTGACTTATTTGAGAATGTCTTTACATAAAACACCCAGAATGAATTTAACTTCCAGAAATTTTCTATAAATAGTAATAATAGTCTTCTTGTAAATTAAATGGCAAAGCTCTTTATTTTACAGAAATGATAATATTTATTGAGAACTTATCTGGTGCTGGGCACTGTCTGAAGAGCTTTGAATGGATTCATGTACATAACCCTTATAATTGCCCTATGAAATCATGCTATGGACTGAATTGCACCCCACCCCACCCCCCAAAAAATTCCTGTTTTGAAGCCCTAACCCACAAGGTGATGGCATTTGGAGCTTTTAGGAGATTAGGTTTGGATGAGGTCGTGAGGATAGGACCTGAGGATAAGATTATTGCCTCTCAAGAGAGCTTGCTCCCTCTCACACCATCTAGCTCTCTCTGTCATGTGAGGACACACCAAGAAGGTAGCTATTTCAAGTCAGAAAGTGAGCCCTACCAGAACCCAACTATGCTGGCACGTGACTGCTGATGTCCAGCCTCCAAAACTGTGAGAAAATAAATGTCTATTGTTTAAGCATCCCAGTTACAGAAGCCCAAGCTGACTAATATGAGCTGTTATCAGAACTATTACTATTCCCTTTTCACATAAGGAAACTGAGGGATGGAGACCAAGATGATCACACTAGTGACTGGAACAACTGGAATTCAAATCCAGGAGGCTGCATCCAGTCTGATTCATTTGTTCTTTACAGCCCTGTAAGGTGGAGAGCACACATTGCTGTCCCAATTTTACAAATGGGAAAACTGATGCCCCAACAGATTAGGTAGCACAGCCAAGGAGAAGCACTGACATCTTTTTTTTTTTTTTTAAGAGAGAGGGACGGTGAGAGAGAGAAAGCCAGAGAAACAATTTTATTTAGTTTTTCATGTGGCCCTTGTTTCTCCAAGACTTCGCTGTGTATGTGTTGCTGGGGTTTGAACTCGCATACTCGCACATGCAAGGCAAGCGCCGCAACCGCTGAGCCACCGCTCCAGCCCAGCACTGGCTTCTTAACTCCAGGAGACAAGAGAACCAAGAGTTTACTGAAGACAGCTAGTCATCCTGTAAACAGATTCATGTCTGTCGTGGGATCAGAGCCCATGAGTAGTGACTGTTGCCTTCGTACTGTCAGTTCCACAAGGGCAGAGATCTTTGTGTCTTTGCTAATGACTGTACATCGAAAACCTGGAATAATATCATGTATGAAGAAAGCATTCATCAAATTGCTAAATGTTACATGAAGAGATCAAAATATTGCTTGAAACCTCCAAGTCAAAGCAGTATGGAGTGGAAGAATCTTTTTTTTTCCTAGACACAATTTTAACTAGTAATCCATTCATTGTTTTATTAATCGTTCTTTTAACAGTTACCTAGAGTTAATGGCGGAACAAACATGTAGTTCTCTTTGCTATCCAATCTCTTTTTCCAATAGGTGTTCCTGGAGCCTGGGTACTTTTGTGCACTGCCACTGAACACAGTGGCACCTGAGGTGCATCTGAAGCAGAAAACATGTCTTTAAGTGCAGAGGAAAGAAATAGAAAGTATAGATCCAAGAAAGGCAGAAAATTTAGGCCATCAGTCAAAGCATGGTTCAACAAAACAGAAGCAATCAATATGCAAGTGCATTTCAAGTGTGCCTTCCATTTTGTATCTGATTGATTTTGTTCTCCTCCGTTTACTTTTTCTCTATATGAATATGTCTTGTCATTAAGAAACCATGGAAATATAGTTTAAAATCATACTTTAAAATCATAAAAAATTCATCTGATAAAAACATGTATGAACTTTACCGCAGTTCTATACTGAAAATCTGGAAGGTAAAGAATCTTCCCAAGGTCACGGTAGCATCTCTAATCTAAACCCTCTTGCTCTGAAGAGGCACGGTTTCCAAGCCTAATTTGTTTGCTTTCATCCGAGCAGATGTGGTTGTTAAAGCCCTACAGTGTGGGCCATCACTTAATTAGAAAATGAGATTTTGTAGTCATATTTTATTTCACCTAATAAAATGATACTTGTACTTGGGCTATTTCACCTGTTGCATTGTGTAGATGTCTTAGATTGGCACCACCCACAGTGCCTCAACTCCTGTCATGCACAAATGCTCAGAAATTAAGTATCACCATCTATAGAGAAGTAATTAGCCAGCCTCAGGTTGCACTGCAATCACTTGCTGCACTCTGATTCACCCTTAAGTTGTTGTCTTCTTTGTACATCATGAGCTAAACAGAGCAGCTCTTCAAATCTTGATGCTTCTTCCCTTTTTGCTTGTCCTTCAGAGCAATACTTTAAAGAAGAAACCGACACTTCAGAAAGCAACCATATTTTCAAAACTAGATGAACTAAAAACAGAGCAATAAATCATATACACAGTTGATTTCCTCAGCTAGGGTGTCTTGGCCCCTGTTTTATTTATTAACCAGTGCTGTTTTCAGAGAAAAAAAAATGAGATCTTTGAGACAACCACTGGAAACTCTAAAGCCAAATGCCAGTCTAGTCAAATCGCCAAATCTTGCTAAGGAAAGAGATTCCAAATCTCTGTTGCTATAAAACACTTCTATTGCCTGAAAAAGAAAAAGAAAGGAGAAAGAAAGAAAGAAAGAAAAGAAAAGAAAGAAGGAAGGAAGGAAGGAAGGAAGGAAGGAAGGAAGGAAGGAAGGAAGGAAAAGAAAAAGAAGGAAGGAAGAAACCAAGGAAGAAACCCTTTCCAAACAGGTACATAAAGTCCTAGGTCACACTAGTCCCGGTGGATTACACCTGTAGTCCCAGAAGCTGTGGAGGCTGAAGCAGGAGGATCACAAGTTCACTAAGTTCATAACTTAGTGAGGCCTTAAGAACTGAGCAAGGGCTAGGGATGTAGCTCAGTGGTGAAGCAACCCTGGGTTCAATTCCTGGTACCAAAATAAATAATAAAGTCCTAGGTCAAGTCACCTGAATAATTAGCAAATATGTTGAGTTCTAGGAATAAAAAATGTCAATAAAAGCAAACACGCATATAGAACCATGTTCCTCATTGAAAACACTGAGAGACAAACGCTAAGTAATCTATTTCCTGAGAGACATGTGAGCAATCAGAATGAGAGCTTGGCTTTGAACCTGGTGATATGACTCAAGTCTATACTCTTAACAAATACACCATGCTGCTGCTCACGTGGAAATCAAGATCTCGAAGTCACATAGGCAGGACCTATTAAAATACAACTACTTAGATTGAACCAAAAGAAAATGCCAATTTTTGACCTCATAAATCTATAATTTTATATTATCCAACTTGGTAGTAACTAAGCACAAATTTACAAAGCCTCTCTTCTGGGTCAGGTTTCTGTTCTGGAGGGTGACTGCAATCAGTATGAAGTGGGAGGAGAGGGGGAAATCTGGAGATCTGGGTTATTATCTAAGTGCTGTTGCTGTTCTTGATTAGTCAGGTCATCTCCATGGACCTCTGTCTCTTCTTCTGTGATTCTTAAACATTTTAGACTGCAGTCTACTTAGAAAGGGTAAAACATCCTTATGTCCCCAATACTCTCAAGTTCCAGGGGCAAACAAAACCATGGGCTATAAACAATGTGATCATACAAGTAAATTGCAGGTGTGGGGAGAATTATGTTTGCATATGCTGTAGAAGTGTGGATGTAGACAGGTTTTCTTTAGGTAACCATGTGTTTTGAAGCTCAATTATTGCAAAACATCAGGCCAAAATACAGTCAATGAAAATTTTATATCATTAATAGTTAACAAAATTATTCATGACAAATATAAAAGGTAATAGAAAATTTAAAAAGGTAATAGTGAGTGGAAGCTAATATCCAGGCCATGTTTTATGCTCTGTGTGTGTGTACGTGTGTGTGTGTGTGTGTGTGAGATATTTATTTTAATTATAATTAAAAAGAAGACTAGTAGTATTTGATAACCATGGTCAACTGAAGGAAACACTGAGGATGGAATTTTTCTTTAGTATCTTGCCACAAGTGGAATTTCCACCCCTCTGCATGTACAGCAGAAGCATTTTAATGACATAGCCAAGTACCTAACCTTCCAGTATGACACCAAATTTGTCCACAATAAATTCCAGTGACACTCTAATTTGAATGTCAGATTACTAATCCTTAGTAAGTCATTTAATAGTTACTTGTCAGCATCTCTTAACTGCATTTGAAAATAAATGCCTATGAAATTGCAGGTGATTTACCTAAAATAGCCAAAGAAAGGATTTATAGGGCCTGATTGCAGTGCCCTCGCTTTCTGTCCTGCCTACTCCTCTCCAATGGCCATCGTTGATATCAAACTTTTCTTTGAAACCCTTATTCATAATAAGAAATATATTTGCTTTAAACTTCAGGGCAGGCATAAGTAATACTGTTACTTACATCAATACAGTTTGAACCCTACAGAAAGAAGACAGGACAAGCAAGTTTGAACCCTACAGAAAGGAGACAGGACAAGCAAGGGAGCAGAAGCTAATGTCTGGGCCATGTTGTGTGCACCTTGCATGGGTGCACTGTGAGTGAGCATGCGTGTGTGTGTGTGTGTGTGTGTGTGTGTGACAACCATGTATAAATATGTTACTCATGTATATCTCTGTGTAAATATATATACATTGGTACCCACAATTAAACAATTGACATAAAACACTCATGAAATGATACACTTAGAATATGCATCAGCCACTAATACTTTCTTTTTTAAGAATAATATTGGGCTGGGTGCACTGACGCATACCTATAATCCCAGCTACTTTGGGGGCTGAGGCAGGAGTATCACATATTCAAGGCCAGCCTCAGCAAATTAGTGAGGCCCTCAGTAACTTAGACCACGTTTCAGAATATAAAAAAAAATTAAAAGGGCTGGGGATATAACTCAATGATAAAGCACCCTTATGTTTAATCCCTAGTATAAAAAGAAAAAAGAAAGAAAGAAGAAAGAAAAAGAATAAAAGAAAGAAAGAAAAAGAATAAAAGAAAAATTTAGGGGTTGGAGTTTGCTCAATGGTAAGGTGTATGCTTACTCCACAGCACCAAAAAAAAAAAAAATCCCTGAAATATTGATCACAATATTGAAAATTAATATCACAAACCTCTTTGAGTTTGTTATTTACAATTTGAAAAATACTGTTCTTAAAGGTGTCACCCCAATATGACAGATAACAGTTCACTATGACCTTCATGGATAGCATAAAAGTTTCTTCCACCTTAGAGGCATGAAGTGATATTTTTTCTCAATATAAAAACAAACAAAAGCATTTTTTAAGTTTTTCAGATGAGTGGTTTAAAGTTGTGGATCATGAGAAAGGGTGGCTGGGGTCTGGGAATAGTTAGCCTGAAGAGAAATGTGTTCGTGGTGGGGGTCTGGAGGAAGCCAGGACAGTAGGACAATAAGTGGCCATCCTCCAATATTTGAACAATTACCAAGAGAATCCGATGGTAGAGGAAGTAGGCTTTTTTATCGATTAATTTTAGGTATGATTATTCACTCATTGCTGTGGTTTGGATATGAGGTGTCCTTGAAAGCTCCTGAGTTCATTCAGGAATGGTCAGAGTGAAATGGTTGGATTGTGAGAGCTGCTACCTAACCAATCCATCCTGATTTGAATAGACTGACTTGGTGGTAGCTGTAGGCAGGTGGGACACGGAGGGGAGCCACTAAGGGAGGTGGTAACTGGGGGCGTGCCCTGGAAGGGCTTATCTTCCTTGTGGCCTTTCTGCCTCTCCCACCCCCTTTCCTGGCTGCCATGAAGTGAGCAGCTTTCCTCCGCTTTGAACTTCAACCATGATGTCCTGCTTCACTTGGTTCCCGGTGCAATGGAGTCAGACATCGATGGACTGAGATCTCTAAAACTGTGAGCCAAAATACATGTTCCCTCTTCTAAGTGTGCGTGTCAGATATCTTGGTCACAGCAACAAAAAGTTAACTGCCTCCTGAGCACTTATGAGCACAGCTACCTGCCAGTTTCTGTGATAGAGACTACAAATAAAAAAAATAATAGCAAATGCATTTAGGTTACCTTTATATAAAGAAACCTTGCTTTTCCAGTGACATGGCAGTTAAACATGCCTGTTAACAGGTACAAATCTAGAGAGAGATTATCCACGGTATTGAGATCATCAGTTTTATAAAGTTCTATTGATGGGCTGGAGCGGTGGCTCAGTGGTTTTGGCGCTTGCCTGGCAAGGATGAGAACCCGGGTTCAAACCCCAGCACCACGTATACAATGAAGTGTTGGAGCAACTAATGCCATGTGAAAAACTAAAAAAAGTTGTTTCTCTCTTTCTCTGTCTCTCTCACTGTCCCTCTCTCTTTAAAAATAAAAAATTAAAAAAAAATAAAGTTCTATTAAGTGGCTTTATTAGTAACTCACAGAGCCTCTCGTTTCCCATTTGAGTCCATTTCTAAATACTTCTAAGAGTTCACTAGAGTGCAGAATGTAGTTCAGCCACAGAGCAGTGGACACCCTCAGAAGATGAGCTTCAAACTTCCTCACCCCGAAAATACTTGTCCTACTGTTGCCCTTCCATGTTCCTCTCATGGTCAAAGCATGAACCTACGAGTCCTATCTGAACTTCACAGGAGCCTTTTTAGAATTCCAGCTTTATATATATTTTTCCTGAGGAAAAAAAATCATTAAGCTTTCCTTTTATTTTAGTGTATTATATTTGCAGGGACGGATGCGTGATAATGAATATGTGAATCTTCTCAATTTCTCACCATTTGAGTAATGAAGTCTTGGTTTTATTGCCTTTGGGCTCTCACCAATCTCTTTTAAGCTCCAAAATAAATCCATTTGAAGGTGTGTTCCCCATCACTTCGTTGTATGGAAAATTCAATGTTAGATTTAGCTGAAGTTTAGTTTTGGGGTGATCTTTGAGTTCATTGTTAGTATTTTAGTTTTAGAGGGAATTTTTTTTTTCAACTGAAAATCCAATCTCTACATGTAAGAGCTCCCTGGGTGGGTAATAAGCTCCCAAACTTGAGAGACATTCAGGATACTGTAAGGTCACCTGGCATGTGGTTGGAAGGACAGGAGAGACATTACACAAAATTACCCTTTGGCTTCCTATGAACCTTAAGATTGTATGTTTTGATTAAGAGTGACTTTTTTCTCCAGCCCACAGTGGGGTTCTTTTTCAGAAAAGAGTTTCTTGTACATGCCTTCTGGAGTCAAATCCCAAAATATAAAGTGGCTTTCTTAATAAACGAATGTGTTTTTTTAAAGTACCAATTAGATCTAAATTGGATGTAGATTTAAATATCTCACAGTTGTTCTCTTCTGCCAGTACTGCTGCAGCCCAGCAAAATCAAATTACTAGTAATAATTACTAATAACATCAAATAGCAATAATATCACAATATCATCAGTAATTGCCTTACATAACTAACACTTGACTATTACGTGGCAAATGCTGGGCTAATGCTTTTGAACTAACTTAATGATAATCCTGTCTGGTCGCTTCGCTCTTGCTCTTGTTTTTTTTACAGATGAGAAAGCAGAGGTAGGGAGTCTACATAAGTAAAGAGACCACAACCAGGATGTGAAGCCAGTGAGTATACTAACCCCAGAGAGTACACTCACAGCCCCTAGCCTATATGCAAGGACAATTATGTAGATGTGTCTGACTCCTGCTGCTGAGGCATCTGAATTATTTGGGATTATCATGTAGGAGAAGAACCACAGGTTCTTAGCTGCAAGAGACCCTTGTTATAAAGGACAGATTAACAAGAGGAAAAAACCAGAACTTAATTAATACTTACGTTTCATGGCAGACACACAATGGAAGAGTCGTTTTCAATGAAGTGGCTTTGAACCAATAATAGCATCTTCACCAAAGAACAATATTTTTTAGAAAAATGGCAAAGCAAGCAAAGTTTCTCCAGGCACAGACAGCAATGTGGGGAGACAAATAGTGATAAAGACGAGTTAGTGAAGCTAGTTAACATAGAGCCCTGTGCTACCGTCTCGGTGAATAAGAGTTCAAAGCTGTCGTGTTTGGTTGACCTTCTTTCTCCCGGGCAGAAAGAAAGGGGCAATTTCTACAGACTTCTATGTCCTGCTTTTAGGCAAATGGAGGACATTTCTTGCATCTGCTTCTTCCACTCAGCAATCCTTCATCCCTTGGGGGTGGCACATTCTGGTATCCACAATGATATACACCATAGCTTTAATCTGTTTTCAAATGTGAAATATTCTATCATAAATTTCAACTGTGGGACTTGGTTAAATAATTTACAATATACATCAATTCAGTGAAGTTTTAAGGAGTTATTAAAATGCACTTGACAAAGAGCTATGAACAGAGGATGGTAAAGCGTGTGCAGCTATAGCAAATGAGATGGTAAAGTGCAAACATTTTTGGTGTAGTGTGACCTCGAATTAGTTTTTTAAAAATTTCATAGAAAAAATCCCTATGGCGGGGTGTGATGACACACATCTATAATCCCAGCAACTTGGGAGGCTGAGGAAAGAGGATTGCAAATTCCAGGTCAGCCTCAGCAACTTAGTGTCTCAAAATAAAAAGGGCTGGGGATGTAGCTCAGTGGTAAAGCATCCCTGGGTTCAATACCAGTACAAAAAGAAAGAATAGGAAAAGGAAAAATACCCAGAAGGAAATGACTAAAATCCTGAGGGTGATTGATGCTTAGTAGTAATGTCTATTAATTAATGTGTTCTATTTTTGAAGTCTGATTTTTCCCCTAGTAAATTTATAGTATTTCTATAATTTATAAAAATATTTTATTTTATTTTTTGTTGTTCTATAAGGCAATTTAATTTTCTGGTTAAGGTTGCTTTATTTCTCCTCTGATATCTGGCATCTGATATGTAAGGTATCATGTTCTCTCTTTTTAAAGGAAGAATATTTGAATGCTCATAAATTCTTTTAATAAAAAATGAATCTATAGGGGCTGGAGCAGTGGCTCGGTGGTTATGGCGCTTGCCCAGCATGCACAGTATACAGGTTCAAACCCCAGCGCCCACGTACACAACTAAGTGTCAGAGCAACAAAAGCCTTGTGAAAAACTCAATAAAAATTGATTCTCTCTGTCTCTCTCTCACTTTCCTTCTCTCTTTAAAAAAAAAATCTGATACAAATAGGCAACTCAGCATCATTGTAAAACATGCAATTATTAAAATTATTAAGGCGCACAAAGGCTGTCAGTTCAACCTTGCCTGCAATGGGGTCTAAAGGTCTGGAAGCACCACTGAACTGACTGTTGCTGGGTTCCCTTATATTAACAGCTCTGAAAACTATGATCCTATATTTTTCAGTTTAGAGGAGTTGGTGAAGACTGTAGGAGCTGGTTTGGAGGACTTTATGTAAAGTGATGTGATACTTTGTCAATTTTGGCAGGTCCTCCACCTGTACACTGTCCCCAACCTCAAGGTATAAGTGCCTGGTCTCAGGCTGAGGAACAGTAGTCGTCCCTATGAGTCGGCATGATTAACTTTGGTAGTCTTGGGTGTTTCTATTTTTAGTAGGCCTGGGTTAACCCACACCATTTATTATGGTTTTCAATATGTTTGTTTGTTTGTTGAAAACTCCACCTTTGTTTTTTTTTCTTTGCCTCTATTTTATTTTTAATTTTTTTGAGGAGTTGAGTTGTTGTACAATCACAGGTGCATATGTAGTAACAATATGATATGACCTGATTCTAATCCAGAATCACCCCCTCACCCACACCCCTGTCTCTTGACTCTTCTATATTTCCCCTCAGATATTAAATACATCTATATCTATATGTATCTGTCAATCGATAGATAGATAGATTAGTGCATTTTCCAGAATTAAATGATTGTGTATTATTTGGCTTCTCAGGGGACTGAGAGTAAGCTACGTTATTGATCCCCCCCCCCATCCCTACCTATCTCCCCTTCCTCCCTCCACAAAAGGCCTAATCCACCTTTGTTTTTGATTCATTAACTATCACTTAAGTACCATATGAAACTTATGCCAATAAAGTCCCCTTTGCCTGCTTTGGATCTGAATTAAACGTTTCCAATCTTAAACATTGCAATTAGAGCCTTGCAGAATAACTCATGATACTATCCTTCAATGGCAATGGTTGTCAAAACTTCAGGATAATTTAAGCCTTCTAACTTTGCTTGTTAAGCTGTTGATTCATAAGAAAATAGACTTTACAAACTTACACATATCTCTCCTGTATAGAACTATTCTGACCCCTAGTTTTCTAAAATAATTTATAAAGAGATCTTCATAGTAGAGTACTCTGCAACTTACCTACCTGGAAGTAACAGATGTTTATACTCATACCTGTGTTGTAGAAGGAATTAAGAATCAAATCAACAATATTCTACTGACTCTCATTTATTCCTGGGAAGGACAACTAGATAGTACTATTTTGCACACATGGACACAGGGACTATGAAGTACCTGTTCAGTTTGAAGTTAAAGTGAGAGAACCAATGGGTTCCATGAACTGAACCCATTTCATGGAGGAGGACATTGCAATCCAAATCTAAGCCCAGGGTGTTGCCTCCAAGAATGTTGCTGAAAGTAGCATAGGGATGGCTGCTCACCCCAGACCTATTCAGATGTGTGGAAGGGTCTGTGCTGAGTCTTCATGATTTATTGAACCTAATCTTGGGTCATACTAGTGGTACCTATAGCCAAATAAGCCTCCAGAATATTACAGAATACTGTGAGGAATGCTGGCATATGCAGTACTTGGGAGGTATTGAGAAAGAGTGAGGTGGTGGTCATTCACTCAGGCTATGAAGTTCAGAAGGGACTTCCAGAGGCAGCAGTGTGAGAACAAACAGCCTTGTCTTATTCCAGAGTTTAGTGGGAATGCTTTCAGTTTTTCTCATTAAGTATAACATTGGCTGTGGTTCTGTCATAAAGGGCCTTGACAAAATTAAGGTAAATTCCTTTGATCCTTATTTTCTCAAGAGTTTTGAGCATAAATTGGTGTTGGATTTTGTCAAAGGCCTTTTCTGCATTAATTGAGATGATCTTATGGTTTTTGTCTTTAATTTTGTGTAAGTGATGAATTACATTTATTGATTTACATATGTTGAATCAGCCATGCATGTCTGGAGTGAAGCCCACTTGACCGTGATATATTATTGTCTTTTTCATGTGTTTTTGGATGTAGTTTGCTAGGGTTTTGTTAAGGATTTTTGCTTCTATGTTCATTGGAGAGATTGCTCTGTAGTTTTCTTTCTTGAAGTGTTTTTTTGGGTTTTCATATCAGAGTTATGGTTGCTTCATTAAAGAGTGTTTGGGAGGATTCCATACCTTTCAATTTCATGGAACAGCTTAGTAACAAGAAGTGTTAGTTCTTCTGTAAAGGTCTGGTAGAACACAGCTGAGAATCCATCAGGTCCTAGGTGTTTTTCTTTGTTGTTGTTGTGTTTCTGTTTTGTTTTTTGCTTTGTTTTTGAAGGCCTTTGATTGCTGTTTCAATTTGGCTACCTAATATTGGTCGGTTGAGCTGTTCAAAATCTTTCTGCATCAGTTTGGGAATGCTATATGTGTCCAGGTATTAGTCCCTGTCCTTTGGATTCTCCAAATGAAAGGAGTATGGTTCTACAGAGTATTTTCTGGTAATCCTCTGGATTTCAGATTAGTCTGTGATGATGTCTCCATTTTTGTTTCTGATTTTGTTGATCTGCTTCATTTCACTCTTTCTTTTGGTGAAATTGGCTAGAGGTCTGTCAATTTGTTTATATTTTTCGAAGAACCAATTTTTGGTTTCATTGATTCTTTTGTGTTTTTGTTGTTTTCATTTTCATTGATTTGGGCTCTGATTTGGGTTATTTCTCGTCTTCTGCTGGATTTGGGATTGAATTGTTCTTCTATTTGTGAAGATTTGAGGTGTAGCATAAATTTATTTATTTGGATTATCTCCTGATTATTTTTTTTAAGAGAGAGGGACAGTGAATGAGAGAGAGGAGACAGAGAGACAGAGAGAAAGAGAATCAGTTTTATTAGGTATTTTGTGGCTTTTGTTGCTCTGACACTTTATTGTGTACGTGGTGCTGGGGTTCAAACCTGCATGCTCGTGCATGCCAGGCAAGCACCGTAACTGCTGAGCCACTGTTCCAGCCCCATCTCCTGATAATGTTTTTCTTTCAATGTTTAAAAAATATCATTCCACACTCCTCGCCTTTATGGTCTGATTTGAGAAATCCACAGTGATCCTTCTTGGTTTGTCTCTGAATGTGATTTGGTGTTTTTCTGTTACTGCTTTTAATATTTTCCCTTTTATTCATTTTAAATATGATGCATTTCAATGTGTATCTCATCTGGTTAGGTCTATTTGGGGTCCGAGAGGCCTCATGAATGTGAATATCTGTTTCTATTCTGATAAGTGGGAAATTTACTTTGATTACCTCATTGAGAAGGTTCTTTATGCTGTTTGCTTGCTGTTCAGTGCTCTTCCCTGTCCCAGTCACTCTGATGTTATTTCTTCTGATTTCATCCCATACTTGGAAATTCTGATCGTAATCAGTTAGGCTTTTTTTTTCTTGTTTTGTTTTGTTTTCTTCTTTTCTATCCTCCATGCATTCAGGATTACTCAGCCTGTCTTCATTCTCTATTATCTTTCTTCAAGAGCTGATGTTATTTTTCTACTGAATTTGCTCTGATATTAATTTGGTTGATTGTGTTTTTTAATTCTATAAGCTCAGTGACTCCAATTCTTTATTAGAAAGTTTTTTCAGCTTCTGTCATTGCTTATTTCCTTCCTTAAATCTTCTTTTAATTCTTTGATCATTTTAATAATCAGATTGCTGTTACTTTTTTCTAAGTTTTTATCCAAGTCCTTATCCATGGAATCTTTGGCTGGGGAGTTGTGGGGTTGAGGAGCAGAATTGTGTCAATTTTTCCTCATTATCAGTGTCAGGGAGTGGGTCCTGAGATCTCTCACTGGTTATTTCACTTTGGGACTTTGTTGATGGGTTGTGGGATCTTTATCTCCTCACCTACTTGGGCTGGGGTACAATTTGGATAGTGTAGTTCAATAGCTGGCTTCCCAATCAGTGAATTATTATTGACCTTTACAAGTTCCAGTACCTCACCAGACAAGGGAAAAGGGTTAATATGTACAGCCAATGCATATAATAGACAAGTTTGAATGTGTTATTTTTTTTCTTTCTATAACTGTTACAGTATAAATTACCACCTATGAGAGGAGTAGAAGGATTAGCAACTATCTTCCACCAGACTATAACCATCAGACTATAACCAGTTTAAAATAAAACATCCATTATCAAGTTTGGCATTCACCTCAGATTTCCAGCCTCCCTAAGTAAGGAAAAATAGTCTTGTGGGCAAAGGAGATGTCATAGAAAGGTAGAGATGAACTTGTGAATTTGGAGCAAAAGCATCAAGAGAGTGGAGATGTAGAATATTCTGTTAATATTAAAAAAAAAAAAGAGGAGGAGCCTGAGGTAATGACTTTAGGGGAGAGTGAGAGAGAGAAGAATAATGTTTAGCTGTTTTCAGAAGAAAACAAAGAAGGGAGTAGCAGAGAAGCTCACCTCTAGGAGGTTATACAGCAGCACAAAACAAAATGTGCTGGTCTGCAAGAACACAAGCAAAAACCAAAACTACAGCAAGACAAACCAAGCAAAAGGAAACAGGAAATAAAACAGAGAAAACAAAACAAAAAACCCAGCATCTTAATGGAAAGTTGGAAAGATTATGGGTTATTTTCACCGAGGAAGTCAAAATAGACAGTGTGGGTTGATGATCACCTCTGGCTCCTGGATGGAGACACTTCCAGTGTGAGGTTGCTGCAGGGCCTGGTTTTAGCTGTCCCCCGCTGGAAGTCAGAGTCCCAGGAATTCTCCTAGTATTCTTGTCATATAGAGGGGGGACAGACCTTCACCACTACTACTACCAGTAAATACTGCCTTTTAGCTTTCCTGGGTTTAGACCCTGGGGGCTTTTGTGACTGCCTGCCCAGACTCCTGTCCCACTTCAGCTCGGGGCCCAGCAACTCCTGGCAATATTGTGGATCCTAGGGCAGCTGCAAGAAGAGCATGCAGATCCTTGGGGAGTGGCCACCCTGAACTTGCGGGTCCTTAGGTCCTCACTAGCCCAATACATTCTTGACTCCTGGGGCTGTCTCTACCCAAACTCTCAGGTGCTGAGTGGCAGACTCCTGCCCAAAATGTGAGGCTCCTGGGACAGTCTTCACCCTAAACTTGTGGGTCCTGAGACAGCTAGTGGCCAATGATCTGGCACCTGGGGCAGTCTCTGACCCAAACTCACAGCTCTTGGAGCAGCAGCCTGGACTGCCTGCCTTTCTCAAGATGATGATCTCCCTGGCTCTCTGCAGCCAGTTTGGAGGCACATTTAAGTTATGTGCACTAATACAGACTCTGGTTTCAGTCAAGAAGTGGGAGCCCTTCTGATACCAGGGTTCTCCACTGTCAATTTGTTTGTCCTGTATTTGCGTGTGTTCTTCCCTCCCTCTGTGCCAAACCAGCAGTGCAAACGCCAAGTGGCGGTCCTTGTAGCCAGAGCTGCTTGGCCCCTGTGTGACTTTTCTTCCTTGCTTAATGTACCCAAGCCTCTAGTTTTACTTGCTTGTCTACTAATGAGTTTCAGCAAAATTTTGCTGTTGCCCCACCTCACTGAAAGGCACCTCTCCCGCTGTTGGCAGCAGCATACTGGAGTGATTCTACATGCAGCCCTCCTGCTGGTGCAGGAAGCGGGGAAGATATTCTCCCACAATCTTATGCTCTCCTAAACTTCATGAATTTGTCTGAAACCTTCTCAATTTTATAGCATGGTTTAAGCTATACAATAGCTTTGTGGAATCTGATATTTGGACCAAATTTCTAACTTTACAGAGCATTCCCTTTTGTTTGATCTCGTTAAATACACAATTTGAAAGATAAGAGTAAGTAATTTGACTAAAATCACCCAGCTGGATTTGGTCCAGATAAAATCAAATCACAAACCTGATAGTTTTACACTGGATGCCCCTGTCCATCCATTCCTTCCTCCTCTCTCTCTCTCTCTTTCATGGAAGATATTAGAAATGGAATGGCTTCTGATTTAAAAAAAAACATAGTGAGTGTTAGAAAAGCCACAAAGAAATCATGAGAGCTTCTGAGGAGGAAGAGACATCTAGCAGGGGAGCAAGGTTACATGGATGGTCCAGGCCTCCCAGCTGTGAGTGCTGGCATCACTCAGTCCAAAAGCATCCTGCTGTTTACACTGATCCTCCCTGTAAGTCTCATCCATACGCACCATGTTAATCCTGAGCTATGTTTCCCAGTGAGGGATTAGGAAAGCCAAATTGTAAAAAAGTTGTGTGCTTCCCCAAGAACATGGGCTCGATGCTGTGTGCAGAACTTCTGTTGGACAGTGAAGATCAGAGAGAAATCAGCTGACAGTAGCTGTGAATGGTAATCATAATGTTATGGGAGAAGAAATATCTCCAAAGAAGGATCCAAAAAGCTCCCAAAGAAAAGTTAGAATTCAGCTTAGGACCAGCTGGGTTGTGGGCTTATGTGAACAGAAAAGAATTCATCATGTGTCAATCAGAGGCATATACAAGGAATATATATATATTTATATATATATATATATATATAAATGTATACTTTTTTTTTCCAGGAAGAATGAGGGCAGTCTCAAGAGAGAAGAGATGATGCCTTTTGGGGTAAAGCAAGAAATATATATTAAAGGGAAGGTGAGGGACATTACAAGAGTGAGAGACATGGTTTTGGGGTGCCTAGTTCTTCCTTTAAAGGAAACTTGGTGGGTGTGGCTATAGGAAGGTATATAGGAATGATATTAGTCCCATGATTTCTATGGGTCTGGTCAGTCTCAGGATCCCTAGGCTGATCTGGTCTTCATTATCCGATCAACAAATGGCACTGAATAATCCCTTAAACTATTAATTCCTCAAGATATTGTATCTCTCTGTGTTTTATCTATTTACTTGGGCATTAATTAACAGTATACAGGTAGATTTATAGATTTCCCAAGAATTTGGGTGTAACAGACCTGGAAGAGAGATTGGCTGGCTTAGGATGTTACAGATCTGGAAATGTATGTGGAACTTCAGAATTAAAATCTTATTTTCTTGTTCTTTTATATCTCCTTTAAACTTCTATCCTACCTCAATAGTGGCCTTTATGTAGGTCAGTCCTGAAAACACTAAGTCCCTCTAGTCTTTTGTCTTCTCAAATGGTCCTAGGTGGTTAATTAATCAGCATTGCCCTCAAAATCTGTGCCCAAACAATGTTAAGCAAGAAATAGGTGGATTTTTGGTCATGTTGTTTAAGATACTCTCTGCAGAGGGTAAGAAAATGAAAATACCACTGTTAAGTTTGAAAATGGTACTTACTGCCCCTTTATCTTTAATACAAGACAGAATCTCAAACTTAATGGGCAAAGAAAATTGAAAGTCTTAGTCCTTACAAACCAGAAGTTCTCTACTATAAGTAGTAGATTAGCTTCGCCATGGTGGGAGAGTCATTTTGCAGCTCTCTATGCATGTTGGTATTCTGTCTTAGATGAAATAGAATTTGTTGTCAAGAATTTTCATTCACAGGGGTATTTGCTATCCATTGCTAAGAACAGAAACGAGTAGAGGTTTAAGATGCCAGGAGTGGAAAAGACTTCCTTATAGAAACTCCTCCCAGCACTCTTTTTTCTTATGGCAGATCTGAGGGCTTCAGAGTCTCTAATAACTAGAGATTAACTCCCACTCGTGGCTAATTGACTTGGCAATGGTGATCAAATACCTGTGCTTAATGAGGGAGAGAGCAAGTGAGATGATCTATAGATCCATAATTGTAAAGTCCTTCTCTTCCTGGGAGATTGATGAGCTACCTCTCTGCCTAGCTCAGAGACACATAAGATCACCGCCTGCTCCCTTGTCATCTAGAATTATGATTAGCAGATTCAATAACTGATCATAAAACAAATTAGCTAAGAATTGCTTTGAAGGGAAAAAAATTGTTTATTACTTTTTCCAAGTATTTTTGTGTGATAAGTAAAGGAAATTCATGTGGAAAAATGCAGTTCTAAACTTGTAACATGGTTGACAGATCTTTCTTGGTTTCATGACCCTACATAAAACACTAGGGACTTCCATAGCTTTCAATCCCATCAAGGGAAGCCATTCACTTAAGACCAGTTAGAAATGTTAGTGACAATTGTATTTTATCTTTGAAAATTCTTTAAATTTCCAAGCAATTGAACTATTTTCCTAGTGATTTTTTTTTTTTTTTTTGTACTGGGGATTGAACCCAGGGACACATAACCATTGAGCCACATTTCCAGACCTTTCACTAAGTTGCTAAAACAGGCTTTGAACTTGCAGACCTCCTGTGACAGACTTCCTAGTGGTTGGGATTACAGGCATGTGCCACCATACTCAGGGGCGATCATTTTTTTCTGATGAGTACATTTACAACTAATTTTAAAAATTAAATATTTATACTAAAATGACTTCCCTTCTCAAGTGAGTTTTATGTGAGTTTAGAAAAAAACTCAGGAGTTTTCTAACCAATACCCTGTAACATTTATAAATGATAAAACAGGGAGTGAGCCAGTAGTTACCATAGTGACCACAACATCTGATTTGAATAGCGACAGATAGGGCAGGGAGACATTGCCATCTTGCAAAGAACTGCAACAAAGATCAATAATTGAGAGGGGAAATTAAAATGTCTGGGTTCTTTTTATCAGGAGATTGATCAATCAGTACATGAATAGCAGTATCTGCACATTAACTTCAGAAAGTACATATCCCACGCAGATCAAAACAAGAATCTTTTAGCATATTTCAGGAAGAAATGAAAACCATCCTGACTTCCAAATTTGAGTTATTCATGCTGAAATACCAAGAAAAGCAATAAACAACCAGGTTTGGATATTTCTCAGATTGAGAGAACCAGGTTGCTGGACCTGGTTTTGCCACACAGAAAAAGGAAATTAGTGAAGTTCTGCTTCCCCAAACCTTCCCTTTTTGAATGGTCTTCCCACTTTAGGGTGGATTTAAGTAAGCATTTCCTGGCCTTGGAGAGCCAGCAGATGCCAGCCAGCATTAGCACTATTCTGTGAATAACTTTGTTTACTCTCTTCTACATTTTAAAAGAGGCAACCAGACTAACAGAAATTTCAAACACCAACTAGTGGGAGGTGGGATAAGATTTGGGGGTCAGAAGTCCTCCGGACTCCCTTCACCAGGCTCCTCTGGCCAGCTTTCACCGGTTCTACCTTTTAAAATCTTTTTAACTGAGAGGAGAAAGAAAAGGAGGTGAGTGAAACGATTAACACATGCAAAGTGGTTTGTTACTGTTTTTAAAAGGCTGGGAAGCAGAAAGTAATCCTATTCCTGAAATTGGCCCTTTCGTGTTGGAAAGCATCTCAAACTAGCTCTGCCACTAGTTTGGGAAGGTGGCCCCACCTGCTTCACTCCTAAGGCTTTGGCTGCCTCTCAAGAGTGTCAGGTGTGTGCTGCCTGGCGGGCGGAGTTCCTCTGCCTCTGCGGCTCCACCAGGAGGAAGGAAACTGCTGAATTTGGGGAGCAACTGCATGCTATGCTGAAAACCTCTGGAAACTTGCTAAGGCGCTGTGGTGAGATCTGTGCTACTTTTTTTTTTTCTTTCAGATCCATTTCTCTTGACATACTCTGTGTGTTGGGGGCAGGGAGGGGTGATAGCCAGGAGAAGGAAGAGTTTGGCAGATCCCCCTCCCTTTACTCCCTATAACACCAGCGCCTGCCATTTCTCAGAGCTGGCTGCTTGCAGTTTTCCTATCTGTTGCTAGCTTTGTTCTGGGGGAACAACAGTCAGTCAGTATTTCTCCTCCACTATCTCAGCCCAACCCCAAAATCACACTTGTGAATTTGATTCACCACTGGCCTGTTTCACATGAGCTGCTCAACTCTTGATATTGTGTATCAGAGAAGTAGGGGGGGTGCTGATTCAGGACTATGAAATTCTTGCAGCAGACTTATATGGATTCCAGAAATGCCTGGATCCACATTGATTTCAGAGCAGATATTTGATGTATCCCAGTCTTGTTCAAATAAGAGCCAGAGCTTTCTCAATGAGAGCCTGGCTCTCACCGAGGCAGGCACGCTTGCTTATGTGAAAGAACCAGATGGACTTGAATGTTCAATCTTGCTTTCACTAGTCATGAGCTGGGCAACCTTGGGAAATCACTGAACCTTATGCCTTTACTTTTCTCATCTTTAGTATAGCAATTACATTACCTACTTTGTAGGGGTGTTTAAATTGTTAGTGGTTATATATAGAAAGCCATACTCTAAGATCCTCCAGGGGGCATCCTTACCTTATTTGGGGCATATAGTTAAGTATCTGTAAAAGGTAATTTATAGCAATCACAGCTTAGTAGTTAAGAATGTCATCTCAGGTAGTCAAAGAAGGGGAGAAGCTGGATAAGGATGGGGCTCAAGTTACCTTAGCATCATGTATGCATATGTATACATGTAGCAACGAATCCCTTCAATATATAAGAACATGCTGAACTAATAATAAAAAACAAATCACATCTCCCTGGAAAAAAGTTTAAAAATAAAAAGGAATGTCACCTCAGGTAGTTCCGTCTGAGTTCAAATCCCAGTTCCGTCATAGTTAACCGAATAACATAAGCCTGTTTCCACATCTATAAGATGACATTGCATTTCACAGATTTGTGAGGATCAAAAATGATAATGCTTCATATTAAAAAAATCCTTGGCATTGTGCTTATCCTAGTTAAAATAAAATTTGTCTGTTATGAGGCAGGAGTCTGGCTCGGGCTAGTCATTTGGCCTTCATGGGCTAAATTGACCTTTTTTTTTTTAATGAGAGGTTGGATAAGATGAATCTGAAGGATACTTCCACCTTTTAATAGCTATGTTTTTTTAATATACAACCACACGTGTATCACATGGCCCCATGTTCCTTCCACCGTTTTTATTTATAGTTCTACATATGGTAGGGAGCATAAATAAAAATTTTGTAAAAAATTTACAACCATAAATGATATGGTTATAATATACATGATAGACTTAAAAATCATAAGCTGGTCATAAAATCAGAGATGTATTTCATATACTACCGTGTCTTTATTTCCTTAAGAATATATATTGTCACAGCCCCAAGGACTGCTTTGCATTTCCATGGCTTTGGGGATACAAAGATTTGCATCTGAACACAGGGTACTTGTTTTAAGAAACTTCACTCAAGCAAATTCTCTAAGGGTGGAACTCATTAGCATTTCTAGTTTCTGTTTTATTTTTGAGAAGGAACTTTAACCTGTATCTCCACATTCTGATAGCAATTAATATGTGTCTGGTTTTACAACTAGCAACTAGCTGGCAACAGTTTAAAAGCCAGCCTGGAGTCCCTCCTCACCCTGTCCCCAGGGCAGAAAAGAATGAAGGCAGCACCAGAGACTTATGGATTCTGCTTCGATTCAGGAGAATTTGCCCCTATCAGTACTTCCTTTCATCTCTCCCTGCCCTTTGACTACATTTACTCTCCATAGGTCCTATAAAGTCTAATGAGGTAGGGTAGCACCCCCTTTAAATACAGAGCAATTAAGCACAGGTTTTTAGAGTTAATTTGTCAGCATTAGAACACCTAGAGGGCAGGGACTGTCTTCTGATCTTGGCACTTGCTTTGCATGGTAGTTTGAGACCATGAAAATGACATAGTAATAATCAATAGGCAAAACTATATTTGTTTCATGACCTTTCCAGTTTTTTCCCCCAAAGAATTAAAGACTCTTTGCTTTAAATGTATAGGGAAATGAAGAAAAAAAGTGAATATTTACTTAGTACACTGTTGTTTAAAATACTCAAAACATTGAGAATTGAAGTTGTTTTATTCTTTGTTTTAAAAAAAGAGTTTGAAGGGCTGGAGCGGTGGCTCAGTGGTTACAGTGCTTGCCTGGCATGTGTAAGGACCCAGGTTTGAACCCCAGCACCACATACACAACTAAATGTCAGAGCAATGAAAGCCAAATGAAAAACTAAACAAAATTGATTCTTTCTCTTTCTTTCACTGACCCTCTCTCTTAAAAAAAATTTTTTTTTTTGAACAGTGTTTGCCTTTTTTTCTTTTTGGTCATATAACTTTTGATCCTAAACAAACATCTTTCATATGCACTTGTGAATTTGTCATACCCATTTCTAAGTTTGGATCAGCTTTCAATGTACTGTTTGCACTTCCAACGTTAAGAAGTGTCTATAAGAGTTGCTTTTAACGTGAAGATTCTTGGCAGTGTTAGTTCCCTTGGGATGCCTTCATCCTTTTTATTCCAGCCACTTTCCTCATTCATAAATTTTCCTTTACTGAGATCCTCTGGACATATATCTGAGATTTCTCAAGGGGCAACAGTATCAGCATTCCCACAGGCAGCCGTTATCTTCTGTAATTCATTGTCCCATTCAAATATCATGGACAGCTTTATCACTTTTTGTTTCTTTGTTGCACTTTCCTCTTTGTTGATAAAGTCCATGTTTAGATTATCCTTTTTTTTTTTTAATGACATTTTGGGTTAACAATGGAGACAAAGAAGCAAACACCTACCTGGTTTGCTGTCTGTGTGTAAATTGAATGACATGCTCAGTAACCAGTCCCATAGAACAGGAAGAATTGGCAACGTGAGTCTGATCATGAACCAAAGATCTAGGAGCAAGTCTGTGCTTGGTTAACATACTGTTATAGCTAAAATTTGAATTGTATTGTTGGGGAACTGGTATTTCTTAATTAAAACGTTGTAATAGAAATTCATGCATATGGGAACTATGCAAATAAAACAATCTAGTTGCTCAATAATAAATATCCATCAAATGAATAAATGAACTTGTACGTTCATATTGATCTTAACTGCCATCTCAGGTCTTTAGAGCTTTGCCTACAATATCTCCTTTTTCTTCCTGTCCATATAAGATGTCCAGGATAGCTAGTTAAAGCATATCTGTTTATGTGTGGTTTTGAACACGTCATCGAACTCTGAGATTTTTGTTTCATGTGCTAGAGGCCCAGCTAATTTCTTCCTTATCAGAGTTCTGCATTTTCCAGTGCCCAGTTCTCTGCCTCTAAAAGAAACTAGATAACAGGTTTTCAGAGATGCCCTGAGTTCTCTCAGGCTCCCCTGGGTAGGCTGGAGTCTTCCCTTGTGAGAGAGGGATCAGCATGGGGCAGAGGAGGCTCCTTGAACACTCTTTCCCTAGATATTCAGACCCACTGGGCCACAGGAGAGAGGCACTTGACTTACATATATTTTCCTGACCCTCTAATTCATGATTGTAAAATCAGTAATTAAAAAAAAAAGAAAAAGAAAAAGGATGGCTGATCTAGGAACTCAACGGTAGTCCTAAATGTAGGCTTTGATTTCAAGGAGTTTCCATTCAAGGTTAGGCAACAGATCCTTGGAGACATGTAAGCAATTATCCTGTTGTTACCAGCAGTGGTTTTATCAGACAGACTTTAGTTCAGAGTGGGATCTGTCACTTCCTCATGCTGTGAGCTTTCCCAAGTTACTTTGTGGGGGGGCACGACTCTTAGAACCTCCTCTCCCCTGTGCAGATTGTAATAATTATCTTCTAGGGTTTTTTTTTTTCTTCTTCTTCTAGGGTTTTTGAGAGGTTTGAACAAGATAAGGAACGTAGTGCATTTAACGTAGTATCTTGGTATCTTGTATAGACTAAAAGCTTGGAAACAGAAAGGATTTTAGGTACTTATACATAATTCAAGTAGGTGTCATTCTTCTCAATGAGACTGTCTTGACCACAGAAGTATACAGAGCTCCAGTTGCAGAGTTGAGAGTGTAATACGTAGACGGAGCTTGAGGGGACAAACTTTCAATCCACTGTCCACCCTGACAACAGTTACTAAAATGAGAATTTCACTGTCACTACCTCCATCTCCCAGCCACAGGGAACTGCTTCTTGTCTACAGAGCATGGGGTGTTTCCTAACAATAGCAGGCACATTGTCTCCCTGCCGGCCCAGATGTCCTCCCATTTTGTAGTAGTTATTTCACCTACTCTCATAAATACCAAAATGGCTCTTTATTAAAAAATGTAATCCCTGCTAGCTCCTGTGCTAATGATTTTACAAATCTTGTCAAACTCCTAATGAGCTTAGAAACCCAGTTCTAAAAACTGATTTGAGAAGCCTTCTATACCTCTGGCTACCCAGAGCAAAGTGTGTGGCCCTTCCCACTGTGTTCCTAGAACACAGTCAAATAACATATCAGATATAATTTGCTATGTATGCTGCATTTGTCCTTAGGACCCCTTGAGCAGAATGGGAACCAGAGGGAGTAGGATTGAAGGCAAACCCATCTTCCCTCCCAAAGAAACACTTAGGTTAGCCACAGATTCCTTTAACATTAGGTTGATAGACTCAATAATGTCATTTTTAGTAAATCATATGGGTTAAAAAAAGATACATCCCAAAGGCTGCGCCTTTCCACACATTAATATAACACACCTAGCGTCAAAGTGTTCCAAACTGCAGTCAGTAAGGTTGCCTAGCTTTCTGTGTTCAGATCAGATCTCTCACTTCACTGGTTCACTCTGTTACTGAAACAGAACTGAATTACAGTGCATCATCCATTTGAAGGTTATTTCACCAAAGAAAGGCAGCCAAACAGTGCCATGAGGGTGTGTGTGTGTGTGTAAGAGCGAGAGAAAGCGTGTATGGTTTTCCCTCATTTTTACAGGCAGACACTGTAATCAGCTGTCATGATAGCTATAATCAATTAGCTTATGGGATGTTTTTCTCCATCTGCACTAATTAAATAGTTGCTTTTGTTTTTATTTTTCTTTTCCCCTCTCTACTCATTTCCTGACTGTTAGTATTGAATCATGTGACTAAGCCCCTGCAAAACCTTCAGCTGTTCCTTTTTGTCTAGCAGCCTCTTTAAGGATGTGGCAGTAACCCATTAATCTCCAGACAGATTTCCATCTGCATTAATACCTAGCAGGTCTCACTTACTTGAAAAAATGTATTTAAGTGGGTCCTCTATTGTTAAAGTGAAAAATCAAAGTTATATCATCTAGAATCATTTCAATTTAACATTGCAAAGGATTGCTTTTACTCATTTGTGTTGGTGTTGTTTATAGCACCTATGTGCAAATTATGTCCTTGCTTCAAAGGAAAAATCTAGGACTTATTAATGTTGAGAGGTACCCTGCACATTCTTGAAAAGATATTAGCTTCATTTGAAGAAGTTTAAATGGAGTGTAAAATTAGTAAAATCCCTGGGCAGCGGGGGTTAAAAAAAAAAAAGAAATAGAAGCAAGAAGGGAAAGGTGGAGAGTAATAGAAAATATTTGTTTCTTTTGAAGCTGAAATTTTTCTTCAGTATATCACAAGGCAGGGATGTTTTTCCAAACATTAAGCCTAAGAACAAGGTGGCAGTGTATTTATAAGAGTTGGGCAGACATTACAGTAATTTTCTTTTTTTTTTTATACCTATACAATTCAATTCTGAGTCCTAAGCTAGGGACAAAAAGAAAAGTGAGACTTAACTCTCCTTCAGGGAGCTTAAAGTATAATAGAAGATCATAGTCATAAAAAAGGTAACAGCAGTCAGGCACAGTGGTACATGCCTTTAATTGTAGCCACTAGGAAGGCTGAGACAGGAGGATAGCTTTGCAGTGCCCTAATCAACTTAGCAAGACCCTGTCTCAATATACAAAATAAAGAAAGGGCTGGGAATGTGGCTCAGTGGTTAAGTGCCCCTAGGTTCATTCCCTGGTACCACCTACCCATCCCCCTAAAGAAAGCAGCATTAAAGATGATATAGAATTTAGGATGATGGGGTAAAAGGGAAAGAGAGTAGAATTAGAGAAAGAAAGCATCCCTTTTTAAAAACTTCATGTCATAATCTCTAAAGGAAATCATTCCTTGACTTCTCTGTCTACAGACTTCTATCTGCAAAATGGGTATAATTCATGACAATGAATTCTTTTTGAGAAAAGACTTTTAAACGTTTGTGCTTGTTCAAGCATATGTATTATATAATTCTCATATTAAAACAGAGTATAGTAGTAGTCCCTTGATATCCAGGGGAGATTGGTTCCAGGACTTCCCACTGATACCAAAATCTGTGAAACAGCATAGTGTTTTTTTATAACCTATGAACATCCTCCTGTATACTTTATTTTTAAATATTAATATTTAAGATATTAATAAAATCTAATATTCTATGTGATTTTCAACACATGTAAATAGCATAACAGTTTTTGGATGGATGCTACTGATCTTATATAGCCTCCTTATATTCACCCCTTCAACCTTCAGCAATAGCTATTTGACATTCAAGTCAACTTTTTAGCTTTCACATATGCATTACTTATCTTTGTCTGACTTATTTAACTTAATATAGTGTCTTCCAGTTTCATTTTGTTGTAAATAATAAGGTTTTATTCCTCTTTACAGTTGAATAATGCCCCCTTACCCATATTATACAAATAATGTGTGTATATATAATCATATTTTCTTTATCTATATAAAAATACCATATTTTCTTTTTGCAATCATCTGTTGATGGGCACCATATCTTAGCTATTGTTGACAGTGATGGAATAAACATGAACATGTAGGGATCTCTCTCTCTCGCCCTCTCTCTCTCTCTCTCTATCCTTTTTATTTTTTACCGGAGATTGAACCCAGGGGCTCTTAACCGCTGAGCCCTTTTGATTTCTTATTTTGAGACAGGGTCTCACCAAGTTGCTTAGGGCCTGGCTAAGTTGCTGAGGCTGGCTTTGAACTTAGGATCCTCCTGCCTCAGCCTCCCAAGCCTCTTGGATTACAGGTGTGCACCATGGCCCCAGCAGGAGTCTCTTTAATATGCTGATTTCATTTTCTTTGAACATATACCCAAAAGTAGGATAGCTGGATTATATGGTAGAGTTTTAATTTTTAAGAACCCCAAACTGTTCTTATACTTTAAAATCATCACTAGATTACTAACAATACCTAATATAATGTAAATACTATGCAAACAGTTATTTTACTCTACTGTTTAGGAAATAATGATAAGGAAAAGGTCTGTACATGTTCGGTAAAACTATGATTTTATTTTTCCCAATATTTTCTACCTAAGTTCATTGAAATGCACTGGGATATGGAGGACTGACTGTACATCTAAAGCAATGCTCATTGAACTATAGATTAATTTTTTACCATCAGTTCCTTATAAAACTTGCTGAAAGACCCTGAAGTTTTTGTAAAGAAGAACTAAGTAACTGGCATGAATTTCACTGGGTAGGTAGGGAAAATTAGGGACTGAGGATAAGAGACGGGGCCAGGGACCACAAGCTTTGCTGCCAGGGCTGCAGTTCCTTGCAGTCAGTTTTAATGATGACTCTGTCTCTGTGCTTTGGGCTCTGACTATAGATTTATTGATCTGTACTTTTCTTCTGCAGAGAATTAAAATAACACAAAAAAGGGGAAAAAAAGTGCTCCCCAGTCTTTGGAGATAGGACTTTCATGGAGTTTTAAAATGGACTCAGCAGACCTTTATTGAGCACCTGCTATGTTTTGTTCCAGCCATGGTGCTAGATGCTGGAGGAGGAATCGGAGAGGATTTCCATCCTCACAGAGCTTAGAATCTGCTTATGAGGCCATCCCAGTGGATAAATCAATACTGTGGGGGTCTTCTAGGCTAAGGGAGGAACTCAGCTTGACAAGATGATCAGAGAAGGCTCCCTAGGAGCAGAAATGTCAAAGCTAAGATGTGATGTGTTGAGAAGTCAGCCGTGAAGAGTGGAAAGAAGGAACAATGAGTAGAAAAGTATGACAGGTAGAGCGAGAGTACAATGGGCTGGAATTTAGAAGAATTTCTGTTGGGGCCTGGATTGTTAGGGAGGGTCCAGATCACAGAAGCATCGTTTTTCCCAGTTGGAGTTTGATTTTTTTGTCTGAAACTAGGAAGGCCAATTAAATGGTTTTGAACAAGAAAGTAAAAGATCAATTTTTCCATTAGAAAAAAATATCACATCTCTGCCAAGAATAGAATGGCTAGGAGAAAGGACAGTCATTAGGAAGACAGAGATGGGCATAATTGATCTAAGAAGCAGAGAGGTGAGATGTAGGCCTCAGCTGGCTGCTCACTCTGTTTGCTTCAGGGTGTGATACAATAAAGATTACACTCACAGTCATTCCTAGACCTTTCAGATACTATAAGGACTTTTTAAACTACCTGTGTGCTTGTATTTTTAGATTCTGTTGATAGAGATAATAATAATACAATGACATATTAAATAAAGTTAGTCGCAGTGTGACCTATGTACATTTAATGTTTATTAGGATATATATATATATATATATATATATATAAAATTTGATTAAGAAATATTTAGTACCTGATGGATTTGAGCATTCTTTGCCAAAGTACCAAGAATTCCTGAGAATTTTTGATCCTCAAATTGGGAAGCAGAGGGAAAGAGAATTGTAGTTATTAGCAGTGAGTCAAATGGTCCTTTCAAAAGAACTTCTATAATGACAGTTATTATTTATTGCATTTATTGTATCCAGTGGCTTTACAGCTACTACATCATTTTCCTGCTGAGAATACAGATGTTAATGTTAGAGAAGTTAAATAACCTGGTAGCGATTGACTAATGTCACTTCAGGATCTCCTGGGAACTGACTGAACCAAATGTTTGAATTCTACCTCTACCACTTACCATCAGTGTCATCTTAGACCAACTATTTAATCTCTAGTAGTGTCAGTTTCCTTATCTATGAAATGGGTATAATATTTACCATATGGGGTTAGACCATTACCAAAATAGATAATGAATATGAATAAAGTTTATTGATAAGCCTCAATAAATTGTCTTTTTACCACGCCTTTTTCTTTCTTCTCTTTTATTTTGTTTCTCCTTTTTCTGTGCATCTGCCTTAGTTCCTTGTCCACTGTTTCAATCTTCCTTCCCCTTATTTTTCCTTTTTCTTAATCTTCAGATAATATTAAACTGATAGTTTTTTTAGTATTTATGCAGTTTTATTTGTGTTTTTTTGTGAAACAACAGTCAGTTTATATAGTGTTAAGAAATTGCTTAGTAATCATGTTGCTTTGTACGTAACCATTCATAGAAAAACATGTCTCACTCTCATGACATCAATCTAGGAACATATTTATTTTCAGGACTACTTTGGCAACTTCTACGTACTTGATAATCTAGGAATGAGTCATTTACCCAATGCCCTGCTCAGTAGACATCTGTGTTCCTAGCCAAGGCCCTCTTTGTCTGTGGACGCTCTCAAGTCCTCTAACAAATACTGTATGACCCGGGAAAAAACGGTGAAGTCAGGTTTCCTGAGCTACAGCCAGCAGTTGATGAAGCACGTGCAGAATTACAGGTAGTTCAGTTGCCCAGTGCAGAGAGTTTTCTAAAGTGCATCTTGGAATTTTTTCATCTTTCATTTTAAAAGCATATTTCCCAATGCATTTTAAAATCCATAATAAAACCTTAATAAGTGAAACCGGAATATTTTTCTTCTGCGAGTCTGTTCCTTATGCCACTCTAAGAGTTGCCAATATCCCGATCTTCCATGGTCTGGTTTCTGTTGTACTACTCATGTGGGGATTGCCCTTACCTTTAAAGATTTTCTTCAGCCTTCTCCTGAAAAAAATATTTTCTCATTTCTATCACCAAGGATTTTTTTCCTGGTGCTCCTCTACTCTGAAACTCTTTTACTGGCCTTCCCCATCCTTCAGGTCTTGGTTTGAGACCTGCTTGTTCTGATTAGTCCAAGTTAAAGTGACCTCCTGCATTCCTCTAATGAGGTAGTATAACCTACAGGAAAAATTTTGGAATCAAGAGCAGGAATATATAAGTCTAAATTCTTCCCTACGGATGAGACCTTTTTTTTTTGGACAATGTCCTTATTTATAAAAAGGCTTTTAGAAGAATTAAAGTAGGAAAACATGCGAAAGTATCATGTAACTAGTGTGATAATCTGACTAGCATGTTCATTTCTTTCTCTTTTTATGATAATTCGGTTTTCAATTAAAGTATTTAATAAGGAAAGGATGTGCATATTCTATTAGAGGGCTTCTTGAACATTCATGAATACATGAACAATCCGGGAATCCTGTCAAAAGGCACATTCTGACTCAGAAGCTCCAGTAGAGACTTGAGTTTCTGCAGTTTTAGGAAGCTCCCAAGGAAGCTGCTGCTTTTGCCACTTTTGCCTATAGAGCACACTTCGATTGCAAAGGCTCCCTGTAAACCCTCATAAAAAGGTGGGCAGTGGAAAAGCCCATGCTTTATTTTGCCCTCCGACTGGAGTCTAGACATTGTGTTTGCATGCTGACCTTCATCTTAGGGCCTCATTATGTTTTTGTGCCTGTAACTTTCTTCACAACTATGAAAGATGGCTAGCTGGGAACTTATCTTGGTCCCACATAAATGTTAGTCAGCCCTGGGTGTCAAGTGCAATTATTTCAGAATAAATATAAAATATACCAGGAAACTCGCAGAACTCCCACAGGGTGAACTTGATCTGCACTGAGATGCCTGCTGCACGATGACAGTCAAATGACTCATTTGACGTCAAGTCACACACCGACGTCATCCACTCACCCAGGAAGACCTCCTTTTGCAGTAAAAGATGCCACAAAGGCACCTAAATAAGGAGAAACTCTAGAAGGTAGTTGTCTGTCAATTTTCAACAGAGCAGTGCCCTCTAACCAAAATGGTCATGGCATCTCCAGATACCCATAAAAGGGACCCTGTCCCTGTCAGCTGCTTATTAGTATTATTTTGGCCTTAGATATGTTGTCATCTTCTTTGGTTAGTTCTCCATTTATGTACAAGACAAGAGGAAATGCACATCTGGCTTTGAATTGCATATAGTACTTTGAATATCCATCACAGTAAGAGTGTGAGAAGTGATTGCTGATATAGTTTTGCAGTCAGGTGTGCTCACATTCTGATTGTATGGGACCTTAGAGATGTCATATAACTTAAGTACAAAGCTTTGTATTCATCGAAAGGGGCTGAAAGAATAAATGAGAGTCCATGTTAAGTGCTTAGCATAGAGCTTTTCATACAATTAGGGTTCCATAGATATTGGTTATGTTTATTAGCATTATAAATGATAGCTATGAGCATTTTTATTATTAAAATATTTTATTAGTAATACTTTTTTGTAGTGCTGGGGTACATTTTTTTTCTGGGGTATATTTTTATACAATGACTCCACATGCCCTAAACTTCCTGTTGCTACTGGGAAAAATACACAAGATTTAGAGGTGGAAAATTTAGATACCAAGCTAAGTCCTCAATGTCCTCTAGGTCCTATTAACTACACAAATGTCCTTGCAGCATTTACGAGCTTTGATTATGCCATCCAAGTCTGCAAATGGAACATGTTACGGAAATGGTATATTGTTGTTAATTTGTCTCTGATTACCCTTTCTCTTTCCAGTGTCCATCCTCTCTGTTCCTAAAAAATTATCCATCTTAGCACTTACTTATGTGTTATACGGAAGTTATTGTCTTTATGTGTTTTCTTGAGTGGATGGAAAGTACCTTGTGAGCCTGTGTTAATTCGATCCTGATTTCTCCACGCCTTGAACAGAATAGTTCATGATGGTGTATTCACTTTGTATTCCTCTCTCATTTTCATTTCACAGACCCGTTACATTTTCCTCCTTGTTTAGCATTTTCCTTTAAACCCTTCTCAGAATGCCTGTGGGATTGGCAAGGAGGTACAGAACAATCTGGAGCAGTATGGGCAGCACTAGGGTAAAGTTAAAATGGAAAGAAAACTTAACCTGAGTTTTTTCAGAAACTTTATCTGTCTCTTCAGTGACCACCTATTAAGCTTAGAAACTCCTTTCTCCTGCCAATTGTCTAGAGAAGTCAAGTGTTACATTCCAAGCCATTTGAGGGAAATCAAATCACTACAACCACCTCTGCTCCCGAGGAACCATATCAATAGTTAATTTGAAGAATCACGATTAACCTTCTGAAGCAGAAGCTAAGATAGTTATATAACCTAAAGCTTTCTGTTATAAACAAAATCTGTAGATACTCAAAAAGCTAAATTAAACTCTGGACTTCCTGCTCAGCCACTAAGCATCACGGGCACAGTCTAAAGAATATTACCAACACCAGGGTAGTAATTGTAATGATGCCAAATGAAACACTGTGTTCATCTTCCAGCCAGTATGATTTAAAAGTCTGCCCAGATTAGTTGGCTGGAAAGCAAGCTGAGGTTGAGCTAAACTCTACAATGTGGTTTGCTGCTTAATGAGCAAACCAGGAATTAATGCCAGGCAAGTGCTCTACCAGTGACCTACTCCTGCAGCTAGATCACACTGTCTTAAAAATGATCCCCAAATTCCTGGGCAAGTGCTCTACCAGTGACCTACACCTGCAGCTAGATCACACTGTCTTAAAAATGATCCCCAAATTCCTGGCCTTGTTTTATGGTTTTAAACCTTCCGTAGTTTATGTGGCTGTTTCTCTTCTTTGTTTTTAGGCAGAACTTGGGCCACTGATATTTTTTTTCCTTACCAGATCTTAGTAATTTATAATGTATGTATTTATTTTGGATGTATAGGCTAGTGATTTCTCCTAAAGCAAACATGACTCGCTATTTCATTTAATATTCAACAAGTATCTGTTGAGTATCAGCCAGGTGCCAGACATAGTCCTTCTACTAGATGCTTTGAGTTCTGGAGATTTCCCCATTTGAGCCACAGCAGACATTCCAAATCAACTCATGGTGTAGATAATACTTTGTAAGATAAAGATCTTTGGAGGTAGTACAGAGAATTGCCAATAATGATAACAATAGCCTACATTTATTTTATTTGCTGTGTGCCATGTACTAATTAATAATGAATGCTTTTGCATATTTCATGCGATCTTCACAACAGCCTTGTGAGAGAACACAGTGAATATCACACCCCTTCACAGATAAGGAACCTGTGGCTTGGAAAGATTATTGCCTAGTTTGTTTAAGATCGTGTAACTAGTAGGTATCAAAGATGAAGCTCTAATCCAGGCCCATCTAACATAAAGTCAACATTCTTAACCAGTATGTTCTGCTTCTGGAAAATTCCATTTCATCAGGGTCAACAATGATTGGTTCAACTCTGCTGGGTGCCAGGATATAGAGATGATCGGATATGGGTCCTGCTCCCAGGAACCACTGTCTAGTGGGAGGAACTGACAGCCAGTCTCAAAAATGCTTGCTCTTGTGCTGTGTCATATACTGCAAGCTACCGGACATGAGGAAAGCATGGTTTCCACCTCAAGGAAATCACTGTAGTCAAAGATACAGAAATGGAACTTTTAAAGAGAGAGGGACAGTGACAGAGAGAGAATTTTTTTAATTTTAATTTTTCACATGCCTTTCATTGCTCTGACACTTGGTTGTGCATGTGATGCTAGGGATCAAACCCGCATCCTTGCACATGCCAAGCAAGCACCATAACCACTGAACTACTGCTCCAGCCTCCAGAAATGGAACTTCTAAAGGCAACTAGTTCCTACTTGTGCTTTCCCATTTAGGAGCTATTTGGGCACTTCTAGACACTGGTGGAGGCCATATTCTAGGGCTCAGGAGCCAGTCCTTCAGCCTCATCTCTGTTGACCACAGAGTACACTTAGCTTCTAGAAAGCTATTTCCTCATATTTAAAATTGAGGTGAAAACATAACCTACACCATGGAGTTGATTTTTGAGGATGAAGTGGTAGAATATATGTGAAGTGTCTTTGCATACATTTGTGACTCCATGTATGTAACTCAATAAATGCTAATTATGGTGGTTGTTCTCGCGTTCCTACGTGGCTTAGGGGACTCTTAATGTTGGTGTTACTTCTTACCTTCAGCTGTACATCTTTCTTGCCAGCTAACTCAAGGTATTGTTGCAGCAACCAAATTCACACAGCCACATGCTGATAGCATTTTGCCTCTGCTACCGCACCTGTACTTGCGTTCCACCCAGGAGTCTACTCACTCCTCTGGTAGGCACAAGGCTGGAAGTGCTAGGGAGCTGGCACTCTGCTGGCAACTCTTGACAACTGGGTGGAAGGGAACTGGAGGATAGAGGTGCTCCTTCTCAGCTCTTGAGCAGAAGTTCCAAATTGCGTTATGAATGCTCCTCAGAAAGTCCTGGTGGTAGGAAGTCCCCATGCTTACAACAGTGAATAGCCCAGTTTTTATTCCTTCCTCTCCTTTTATGGCTGCTCTCCCTGCTTCCTCCCTTTTCCTCCCTGGGAATCACTGCTCAAGATGACCCATTGCATGTGAACCTTTGTATAAACTACTGCAAATTATTTTCCATGGGATTGTGCAAGCAGTGTAGGTGGAGCTGGGAAAGGGAGGGTGGAAATGGGAAATTTCCAGACTAAGAAATGCGTAAGCAAGAGCATCGCTACCTTGCTTATTTGGATTCCCTCTGACAACATTGCCACGTGGTCACCCAGCAATTACTTCAATATGTCTTAGGAGAGGAATGCACTATCTCCAATACCTTATGTAGGCAACCCTATAACCCTGGCACCAAGACTATTATCTATCTGTTATGACTAGGAGCTTAATAAAAATTCTTAAATGATTTTTAAGTATAATTTTGATTTGTTTTAAAAGTTTTTTAGGTTGAAAATAATGTTGATTTGTATAATGACTATAACTCTTCCCTTGTCTTTTAGGCATTAGACCTAGTTTTGCAAAATCCATACATAATAAGCCTTCAGAAGTTCGTGATTGTGTGTACATATGTGTGTGTTTCACAAACAATTCATTCCAGGGGGTCTGTAGATCTTTTAATGATATACTTTAACAAAATAAACTAATGGGAGTAAGTAGAAACTGTAAATATTTCTACCTTATTTAATTGACAGAGGATTTTTCCCCCTTAGATTTACATTGTTTTAAAACATGTTAGTAGTGTGGAATGTAAAGTAGATTTGGATTTGGAAGATCAAAAGTTTAGTCTACATGATTTAATATTTCAGTGGCTTTTTTAAATTATAGTACAACTTATATATTTCAAATGGATGAAAATTAGTATCATTTATGGTATTTTAAAATAAATTGCCTTTGAAGGGGAGCTTCCTTTCCAGTATTTTGAGGTCTACAACGTACCTAGAAAATTTCCCACTGTGGAGTGAAAACTGCTTAAATTGAGTGGAGGGGAGGGGAGGGTCTGTGGTTTTTGTTTTTGATGAATTGCTGTAACATTGTCCTTCCAGCAACTGAGAGAGTTTCATATTTTCTCTAGACATCACTAAGCACCGCAGCTCTTGCAGAACAACTTTGATGCTATATTAATTCTGCTATTTTTCTATAGCAGAATTATGGTATAAGATGATTATATAATCTTTAAATTATGGTATCATGATGGTATAACACGATTATTATTGAAACTGAAAAATACAGAAGCATGTTTATTTATTTATTTATTTTTGGTACCAGGGATTGAACCTAGGGATGCCTAACCACTGAGGCACATTTCCAGCTCTTTTTTTTTTTTTTTTTAATTTTGAGATAGGGTCTCACTAAGTTGCCGAGGCTGGCTTTGAACTTGTGATCCTCCTGCCTCAACCTTGTGAGCTCCTGGGATTACAAGTGTGCACTGCCGTGCCTGGGTCAATGCAGAAGCATGTTCAAAAACAGAGGAAATGATTGATAATTTATACTTCCAAGAGTCTGCCACCAGTTTGACATTTGGGCTTATTTAATTTCAGTTATCTGTATGCATGAAATACATGGTGGAAGTTACCTTGTACGTGAAACTTCCTGTCTGAATGCACTTTAGTTACATTGTAACATGAACATTTGACAGTGTCATTTAAAATACATTACAAACATTATTTTTTAAATTGGCAAATTGTCCATGTTTTCATATGCAGCCTTCCACAGCCCACTAAGGTTTTGTTTAGAAAATAAAAAAGAAAGTTTCTGAGAGCGTGAGAAAGAAAGAATTGATTTTATTTATTATTTTCATCTGGTATTTGTTTTTCTGACACTTACTTGTGTATACGGAGCTGGGGTTCAAACCTGGTTCCATGCACATGCCAGGCAAGCACTGTAACCACTGGGCCACCACTCCAGCCCCTAGAAAAATTAATATCTTAAAGTATTTTGTTGGAACTTTTTAATCTTTAAAAATAAAATAACCAAAAAATAATACTTATGGATTTTGTGGTAGATCTTTACTATGTTTCCCTATGTCCCATAAACTGGAATTGTATGGTAGTTGATAACCTCCTTTTTCATTAGCTATGGGTAGTGAGCATTTCCTCATGTCCTTACTCTGTGTGTGTGTGTGTGTGTGTGTGTGTGTGTGTGTGTGTTTGTGAGAGAGATAGAGAAGAGGAAATTTCAAGAGATCTAAGGATATCATTATATGAATGTGATACTGTTGATTTAGTCACCAGTATTTATGATTCCACCACCATAAATAACTTTTCCCTGATGAATATTAGGTTAGATTGATAAACTTTATTTAAATAGCTTTTCAGAGCACTCATCTAAAAACAAAAGCTTTTCAAGATAGTTGGCATTAAAAAGATTATTTTAAATATAAAAAAATTGTTACTGCCATTTTCATGTGTCTCATTCCATTAATACTTGCATTAAGGGGCTGGAACAGTGGCTCAGTGGTTGGAGCACTTGCTTCACATGTGCTAGGACCCAGGTTTAAACCTCAGCACCACACACACACAACTACCTGTTGGAGAAACAAAGGCCAGATGAAAATAAATAAATAAATAAAATTGATTCTTTCTCTCACTGTCTCCCTCCCTCTCTTAAAAAAATACATTAAATACTACAATTAAAGTATGTAGGTTAGTAAAGTACCATTTTGTTTTCTAGTTACTCACTCATTTTTTTAATCAGCACGTTTATATGACAGAAACAGGATTTTGTAATGTATTAAAACAGATTTATATTCCATTATAAGTGACCTTCATTATAAACACATTTGTGGTCTACAGAGGTAATGAGTTTACCAGTTAAAGATACTAGGTTACAAGGCAAGAGCATGTTGCTTTCCTAGGGTTATATGAGAATTCACTCTTGTCTGAGATGCTAGATTAGCACAGATGTACTATAGAGGATAATGTATTTGCCCCATTGGGGACTGGATTGATATATCATTATGTTATCTTTCATTGTGCATTTGGGAAGAACTGCAATTCCTTACCGACAGGTAAGGTCTATAGACCTGAATTAACTTAAAGTCTAAGAGGTAATGCTTTAGTTGACATTTATTGCTCCACGAAGCTCAGTCCAGCTAGAGGAAGTTTTTGTGTGCCCCTAGGAGAAAGAGAGATCAGAGCATATCCAACCTCAATTCAACATGCAGGAATCAGCTTTCACTAGGTCTAGCCCAGCAAGTGCGTGGCACAATTAGCAGAGCAAGCTGACCTTGCTTCCTTAGCCTCTACCCCCACCAGCTTTCTTCTGCCTTTAATGGAGTCTGTTTTTATATTCTAAGATTGTAATCCAAATCACCTATTTGACCCCTCTAAGTAATAATGACAGCTACCATTCATAGAGCTGTGTCAGTCTTTCTAGTAGGTACTTAGTAATTTCATGCACTCAGCATCCTATCAGATAGGTCTAATTCAACCTCTTTATAAATAAGGAAATTAAGATTCACAAAAGTGAAAAGAATTCCAGGTTAATACCATTGTTAAGTAGCAAAAGATATCTGAAACTACATGTCTGGATCTTCTCCATTTCACCACACCTCTAAAAATTTTTTAACCAGTATTGACTCTATTAATCAACTAATGATTGACAGAATTTGTACTCAGATCTGTCTTCTTTATGAGCTGGAATTTTGGATCGCCGTAGCTAACAATATGGCAGCTATGTGATGGGTGTCTTGCTCCGTTTATGGAACCTACTTAGAGAAACATTTAGCAAAGCTAGACATTCCATTGTGTGCTGTTTCCTCAACAAGTACCCAAAATGATTAAAAACACTGTGTATTTTAATCCTAATAAAAAACTGAAAGAATTAGAGTCTTTGTTTTGGCAGCCATTGAGCATCTCTCTAAGTAAAATAGGCAATGTGAGAATGATTGCTTATGTTACAGTATCTGAATACTCATTACTATTGTACCTTCCTGCCTTTTGGACCTGTATATTAACTTCTCTGTTTTAGTGTAAGATGGAACAAAAATGTAGATTTTTAAATTCTTGTGACCATATAAAGGGTTCTAGTCAAAGCCAGTTTTTTATTTTTATTATTCTCATTCTATGGTGGCATTTTCAATTAACTTCCAGAAATGTATGCTTTAAGGACACTGAAGCTTTTTTAGGAGACAGTAGAATCAAATGACATTCCATTTGCATCTGTTCATCTCTTCTCATTTTGTTCTGAGGCACTCTCCTTTTAGTTTAGTTTCTAACTTGTGGAGCCCCGCTTGACTCTTGTCTGTTTTGAGGTTACAGTTCTTTCCACTGTGCTCAGATTCCTGAGTAAAGGGCTCTACTTTTCTTTCTGGGTGGATATTTTACCCTAAATCCCTGGAATCTGGCTGGATGACCTAGGAGGAAACCAGAAAGTCCCCAGGGCATCTCTGCTCCTTAAACCTCAATGAGAGCTCCTGCAGCTGGTCTACCTGTCTGTGGTGTAGAAAGTGGAGACCGAGGAGTTGGCAATCCCTACTATTAAGTATTTAATGCCTTCTACGTGCCAGGCCGATGTAAGCTCTTTAAATACGTTATTTCATTTACTCAAAATAATCTTATGAGCTATGTCCTAATTGCTATCCTAATTTAAAATAATTTCAGCATTTTATTTTTATTCAATATTTATTAAAAGGTTTTGTTCCTGTCCTACCTTCATCCATCCATTGCATATACCTAATCACTATTTTTAGACTTTTTTCTTTTTTTCTTTTTCCTTTCTTTCTTAAATCTTTCTGGAATTTCCTTTGCAAATGCAGCAAAGCATGGGTGGGTGGTTGGGTGGGTAGACAGTTTCTACCTCTTTCTATACCAAAAGCACATCCCTTGCATTCTATTTTGCACTGGTCTTTTTTCAATTAATGATGTCTTAGAGACCTTTGTATTTCAGTATTAGAAATCTTCTCCATTCTTTCTTATATATTTATAAGTATCTTATATATTTATGTAAATTGTACCATATTTTTCCTATCTCAATGTAAAGATGAAACCAGGCTCAGAGGCTAAATATCTTTCTACCTTTCTTTTTTCTTTCTTTCTTTCTTTCTTTCTTTCTTTCTTTCTTTCTTTCTTTCTTTCAAGAAACAGGGACAGTGAGAGAGAGGAGAATCAATTTTTTTAGTCCTTCATGTGGCTTTAGTTGCTCCAACACTTTGGAGTATACATGATGCTGGGGTTAAAACTCCTTGTCCACTATGCCACTGCTCCAGCCCCTTCAATACCTTTCTTAAGAGAAAGAGAAATTTCTTTATGGTCCCTGCCTCTGACCCTGAGGGTAACAGAAATCTGAAGATTAACTTTCAAAGACACAGAGGTCACACACAACACATGCTCCTGCGTGCATTCTCTTCTCTCTCTTGCAGCCAGTTCAGCAGCCCTCTCATACCTGCTCCCTAGTCCCTGCTCTGAGTCTTGTGGGGACTCCTGGGGTCAGATCCACAGGTGTGCTTTGTTTTCTTCTCTCCATCCTTTTCAACCCCTCTGGCATATTTGGGCTTCTATCCTTCCACTCCTATCTGCCTTTTCAGATTTCTGCTCTAGATTGACATTTGCGAATAGTTATTTATTTATTTTAAAGAGAGAGGGACAGTGAAAGGGAGACAAACAGAGAATGAACTCTATTTAGTTTTTCATGTGGCTTTCCTTGCTCAGATACTTTGTTGTGTATGTGGTGCTGGGGTTTGAAACCATTCCTGCCCATGCGCATGTGAGGCAAGCTCTGAACCTGCTGAGCCACTGCTCCAGCCCCAGGGAACAGTTATTTAAGATGTGCTTCAGAAACTTGCAGCTTAGCCACAGATCTCAAATTTTCTGATGCTTGTATATATGCAAAACTTTTTTCCCTTCCCTGCTAGACCTCCAGCTGCAGCCTATCCTTCATCTGAGAAAAACCTTCTCACCTCTAATGCAGCAAGAGCTGCTGATAGTTTTCAGCTATCATTTAGTAGCTTTGTGCTGGTCAGGTCCCCTAATTACTCCTGACCATTTCTGAACCCTTGGCTGCAGACCCTGACTGTACAGTTATACTTCTGAAAGGTAATAGGTTGTAGTAAAGATGAGGTAATTAGTAAAGGCTGCCAGAGCTTGGCATATATCAAAGTCAGTAAAGATATTTCATGAAATTCTTCCAAAATCATCTGAGCTGTAAGTACAAATATTGTCCCTATTTTGCAAATGTGGAAACCGAGGCTCAGAGTTTTTGTTTTGCCATAGCTCATAATCATTAAATGAGAGAGATGAGATTTAAATCAAGGTCCTTCTGGGCTAGTGTTCTTTGTGTTACATCATCAAATACTGATCAGAAGAGTCCTATGTTACCAAATGGCAAGTGAAAGTATATATTTAGTAAGACACCGTACAGAAGTCCAGGTTCACTCCTCAAATAATCTTACTATGAGAATTGGTTCATGATTGGCAGAAAATGCAGCTATGTTCTTTAGCAAATTATAATTACATTAAAATGAAAGACCCACTTCCATTTCTTCAAATCCATCATCCAAATATTTTATTATAGTTTCAGAAATGTTTGAAGCAAGGTTTTTTTTTCCTTCCTATTTTTTGGGGAAAACATTTCTCTTTCAATAAATGAAGTATAACACAAATGCTTACCATATTTATTATATGTCAGGCACTGTACTAAGCTATTTACAACTATTATCTCATAGACTTACCATAAGAATCTTATGAAATAATATTATTGTTTTCATTTATAGATAGGATTTCATATTTAAATGAGGCTAATTGTCCAAAGTTATAATAGCTAGTGAGTGGCAGGGTCTGGATGACAATCAAGCCAGCCTACAACCAAAAGCCCCTAAGAAATCATTGTTTCAGCATGAGCTCTCTCTCCTATTGTAGGAAATGTGGTGGCCACCCCCATTGGCCTGTAATAATTCAAAGTCCAAGAGCCAAACCTAAAGCAAGTCATTTAGAAACATTTCTTACTGGCCAAAGATTTTAAATTATAAGTTGTAATTGTTTCCAGCTGGAATCTCAATACTCCAGGCCTTTATGTCCACAAAAAATATCACAATGCAGTGCATATTCTTTTTAAATCCCACCTGCATTATTAGCATTTTTAATTTGTTTTAAAACTTTTTACATATATTATCCCATCTGCTAAGTCAGCAACTTTTCTCAATCAGGTAACTAGTAGAATTTCCCTTTACATGTCCCCAAGACATTGCATTTCTTTCTTAGTAATGCTATACCTCAGCGTGGTCTTTCCAGATTTTATGTTTAGAAAGAGAACAGCTTGGAGTATTTAAGGGACTACAATTAATTTCTCTTAAGGAAAGCCCCACTCACTGAATGCACCCTAGCTTAAACAACCAAGTTGGTTAAGCAAATGCCCCTTAAAGCATATTTGTTGCCATCTGCTTCCCAAGACTTTGGGAATGTAAACCTGCTGTTTGAAACCTTGTATGAATTTGTATTTCACTCCAGTTTCCTGTGGTTTGAAAATAACATCTTACGCAAAAGTATTTTTTTCCTAAGTGCAGTCTTTGGATAATTAAATATCAAGTATTTGTTAGTTTAGAGTCAACTTTAACAAATTTAATATTGTTTTTTCAATTGAACATTTATTGAGCACCCACTACATACTAGGTACTATGCAAAGTACTTTGGATCATTAGGTAGAAAGATTAGAAACCAAACTAATCTACCTTCTCCAGCCTGCAATCCCAATGTTATGAAAATGGCCTGAATTTTTTGAGGGCAAAAAGTGTGTCTTGTTCTTATGTGGAATGCCTAGTATAAGGCCTGATGCATAGAGAAGTCTTCTTTGCTTAAAATAAAGTAATCCTTTTGTTTCACCTGTTGATATGAAGGAGACTCTTATTAGCTGTGGACCACAGAAAAGGTATTCATACTTCTTTTTGTTGTGCCAAAATCAAAGATGGATTTTTAAAAAATACTTATTTATTTTTTTAAGAGAGAGGGATATTGTGAGAGAGGAAGACAGAATCAAATTTTATTTAGTTTCTCATGTGGTCTTTGTTGCTCTGATATTTTGTTGTGTACATGGTGCTAGGGTTTGAACCAGTGTCCTTGCGCTCACTAGGCAAATGCCAGAACTGCTGAGCCAGTACTCCAGCCCAAAGATGGATTTTTTTTTATTAGATGGATACAGAGATACAATTGAGGGGAAAATATCATCAAACTTTCAAGAACCAATGTATATATACTGAGTTATCCAGGGCTAATGCCATATCATGGATGCCCAGCTTGAGTTTCCCCTGTTGCTGTTTCCCCCAGAACTCCTGAGTTAAATGGATATCTCGTGGAGGACAGAGATCTCCTTCTGAGATGATTCCCCCATATTCCCACTCTCCAGTCTCCTAGGAGTTCTTCCTACACCCTCCCCCATCCCCCACCCTACGCCTCCAAGTATCCTAGGGAGTCATCTCCCTGTTGCACTGAGAATTATACAATTTGAAGTTATTATTAGCTTAGCCATCTAACATACTGCTTCCCCATGTATGCTAGCTTCCACAGATGAGAGATACCTTTCGGCCCTTGAGTCTCCAAGATTAGGATACTTCACTTACCATAATTCTATCCATCTCCATCCATTTGGCTGCAAAAGCCATAATATCGTCTTCTCTAATGGCCAAGTAGTATTCCCTTGATATAAGTACCAAAGTTTTTGAATCCACTCATTGAGTGAAGGGCATCTGGGTTGGTTCCATAATCTAGCTATAGTAAATTGAGCTGCTATAAACATTGATGAAGCCATTTCACTATAATATGCTGATTCTAACTCTTTTGGGAAAATACCCAAGAGTGGGATAGCTGAGTCATAAGGTGGTTCCATCCTTAATTTTTTGAGGATTCTCCACACTGCTTTCCATAGTGGCTGAACCAGTTTGCAGTCCCACCAGCAGTGTGACAGTGTTCCTCTTTTCCCACAGCCCCTCCAGCATCTGTCATTGTTTGTATTTTTCATTTTTGCCACTCTGACTGGAGTGAGGTGGTAGCTCATTGAAATTTTGGTTTGCATTTCCCTTATAGCTAATGATGTAGAGCATTTTCTCATATATTTATGGGCTTCTTGGACTTCCACTGGTGAGAAATTTCTTTTAAATGCCGTAGCCCATTTATTGATTGGATTATTTGTGATTTTGGTGTTTAGTCTCTTTAGTTCCTTGTATATTCTGGATTTTAGTCCTCTGTCCAAGGTGTAGCAGACAAAGGTTTTCTCCCATTCTGTAGGTTCTCTCTTGATGCTCTTGACTAGATCTTTAGCTGTGCAAAAACTTTTTAGTTTAATTGCATCCCATTCATTTATTCTTGACTTTACTGCTTGAGCCATGGCAGTTTTGTTAAGGAAAGTGCTGCCAACTCCTATATGCTGTAGTGTTGACCCTACTTCTTTTACTACTAAGTTTAAAGTTGTTGGCTTAATATCCAGATCTTTGACCCATTTTGGTTTAATTTTTGTGCAGGGCAAAAGATAAGGATTCAGCTTCAGTTGTCTACACATGGCTGTCCAATTTGTCCAACACCATTTGTTGAACAGGCTATCTTTCTTCCACACTATGCTTTTGCCCCCTTTATCAAATATCAAATAGTTAAATAAATGGGGGTTTGTCTCAGGATCTTCTATTCTGTTCCATTGATCTTCAGTTCTGTTTTGATACCAATACCATGCTGTTTTTGCGACTACAGCTCTGTAGTATAATATCAGGTTAGGGATTGAGATACCCCCTACTTCTTCCTTCCTGTAGAGTAATGTTTTGGCTAGTCTGGGTCTCCTGTTATTCCATATGAACTTGAGAATTGCTTTTTCTATATCTGTGAAGAATGCCATTGGTATCTTGATGGGGATTGCATTAAATTTGTATAGGACTTTGGGTAGAATGGCCATTTTTATCATATTCTGCCTAACCATGAGCATAGAATGTTTTTCCATCTACTCAGGTCTTCTTTAATTTCTTTTCTTAGTGTTTGATAGTTTTCATTGTAGAGGTCCTTAATATCCTTTGTAAGGTTAATGCCCAAATATTTCATTTTTTTGGAAGAGATGGTGAATGGGAGAGATTTCCTGATTTCTTCTTCTGCAGATTTGTTGCTAGAGTAAAGGAAAGCTAGTGACTTACTGGAGTTGATCTTGTAGCCAGCTACTCTGCTGAAAACTCCTATAAGCTCTAGAAGTTTTCTGGCCGATGTTATTGGGTCTTCTAGGTATAAAATCATATCATCAGCGAATAGAGATAACTTCCTCTTTTCCTATACAAATACCTTTGATTTCCTTGTCTTACCTGATAACTCTGGCAAGGGTTTCAAGGACTATATTGAACAAGAGTGGGGAAAGCAGACAGCCTTGTCTTGTACCTGAATTCAGTGGAAATGCTTTCAGTTTTTCTCCATTGAGGATAATGTTGGCTATGGGTCTGTCGTAATGGATCTGACATGGTTAAAGTATCTTCCATTGGTCCCTATCTTTTCCAAAGTTTTGAGCATAAATTGGTGTTGAATTTCATCAAATGCCTTCTCTGTGTCAATTGAGATGATTATATGATTTTTGTTTTTAATTCTGTTTATGTTGGGAATTACATTTATTGATTCGCGTATGTTGAATCAGCCTTGTTTTCCTGGTATGAAGCCTACTTGATCATAATGTATCACCAAAGATGGATTTTTGACTTCGTAATAAAATGTCTTTTATCTCTGGATTCCCACAATGCTTCACAACTCTCTAGTAGTAATTTCACTTTTCTTCCATATGTAACTATGAAAGAGTTCACGTCAGGGACCTTGTCCTATTCCTGCTCATTCTGACAGGCAAGATACTCTGCACATAGGTACTTACTATTTGTAGAATTGAATTAATTATGGGAGGCCTCTTTTCCCTCCGAGAGGACAGAGACCACATCTTGGTCATTTCCATTCCCATTATATCTGTATCACATCATGATGTGCACTTTGTATCTAATTCATGATCAGCACATGCTTCTTTGTTTTTTTTTTGGTTGAGTTCTTTGTACTACCGCTTTGCTTTTTCATAGCAAGTTCCCCAAAAGTGTGACTTGAGGAAGGTGTATCTTCTTTAACTGACTAGCTTATCCAGTGAATGAATAATAAGGTGCAAATACATGTATGAAGTGCCTTCTTGTGTGCCATAAAATGTCTCCCTCTCATCTGACAAGTTGGGAAATTAAGTCTTGAAAGGAAAGGACTTTTCTAAGCTCACAAAAATTGTACCAAAGCTGAACCTAGAACCTAGATTTCATTGCCAGCAGCCCAGATTTCTACCTTCTAACATCTGTCCTCTTCCCTATCCTTATATCCCCACTGCTGCTGCTGAGACCAGGCCCTGTCCCTCCCACCTGGACTGTTACAGTCGCCCCCTCACTGTTCTCTCTGCTCCCAGCCTCAACACCTCCAGTCCATCCTCCACATGGTTGCCAAGGTGATCTAAAGTGCAAATTGGATCATGTTCACTCTGTTGTTTCAAGATTTCCAGATTCTCCCACGGCCCATGGGAGCTGGTTCCACGACCCATGCAGCACAAACAGTACCTCCTCTTCTTCCTCGGCCTCTTCTTCCTTTCCCTCAGTCAATCTCCCATCCTGGCTGCAGTTTCTGCAGTGTCCGCAGACCTCAGGTTGTTTTATCTCACTGAGCACTTGTCCCCATTCTTCCTGTTCTCTCTGGCCAGGCCATCAGCTCACCTCTTCTCCTTGGTTAACAGGATCTTCTAGAAAGTCAGGAGGAGCTCTCTTTTACTGAATCACACTCTCTATCCTCTTTCTTCCTTCATAAGCTCTCCCTCATTAGAGTCCAATCACTATCCATCCCATGCACTCTCTTGTATCTTAATATGTAATACTTCTTTCTCTTAGTTTGTGAATACATCTCCTTCCAAGTGGGCTGTGACATTCTTAAGGGCAGGGGCTGAGCCTTTTTGATGTTTGTATTTCCAGCACCTGGCACTGGGTCAGGCGTATAATAGATAACTCCATTATTTTGCTGCTAACTCTCTGGAATAAATATAACTTCCATAACCCTTCATAGTGAATTAACTCAACTTATGATTTCCGTTAAATTAAGCCTCACATGGGATGATAGTTGAATTATATAAGACTTAAAGGAAAGAGAACATATTTAAAGAAAACCAGCTCTTGAAAATGTCTTGCTTTCATAGGTGATGAAGAAATGCTTCATAGCAACCATGGGATAATGTATTGGTATATTGGTAATGCAAAGGTGGACAGAGGGCCACTAAATTTTCCACTAAAGCCCTTTGTCATGGCTTCCTCACTAGGCCCTGGCTTATGGAAAGAAGTTGGTGTGGCTACTGTTAAGTGAAGAAAACCCCGGTCATCTTCATATGTTTCACCATGGGGTAGATTTTCAGCCACTTTTCCAGCTCGGTTGGTAAACACATTCCTGCTGGATTTCTCAATTGCTGAATTGTTCATTTGTTCATTTATTTATGATGTGAGTCCTTTGGGCTTCAGAACTAACTTCAAAATGCTATTGCTCCATCTGTTTTAAATAGAGCATACTAAGAAGAAAGAGAGACACAATGGGATCATGAGTTTAAAGGGAAAAAAAAAAAAAGGAACTGCCTGGCAAACAGGAAGCAGAGAGAAATTCAGATGCTTTTTCTTTTCTTTCTTTATGACTTAGTGCTGGGGGAGGGAAGCTATTTTCAGCAAGCAGACAAGCTTCCTATTTAGAAGTTTACATTTCTACCTGCAATGATCTGATACTCAAAATCTTCCAGTCTGAGTCTGTGAATGACTTTATGAATCATGTTAGGCAGGCTAGTCTCTGGGGCCTTTGTTCTTTCCTTATCTGTTTTATTATTCATTTGGCCACTTGATGTGCCGGAACACAGGGAGCCTTGTAGGCTGTTCTACCTCCACAAGGGAACACAGTTTGGTTTTGAGCATCCTAAGAAGCTGCTGGATTCTCCAGAAGATCCATTGATTTTGAGAATGCATTTCATTTGTCTGGAGCCATTGGAGGATATGTTGATTAGCGATGTAGTCTTTCAGCCCCCCTCAGTTCCCAGGTATAGAGCCAACTCTGCTGTGTACCAGCTGTGTAATCATAGGGATGCTGCCATGTTCAATTTCTCTAAGCCTCAGTTTCCATCATTTCCTCAAGTGGAACTAATAGTAACACTTATGTGACAAGCTCATTGAAGAATAATCAAGCTATGTAAAAAGACTTCCCAGTAAATACTCAGGAATCACTAGCTATTTTTGTATGATCACTGGACCTCACTGGGAGAGAAACAGAGAAGGTTGTTGGCTCAATTAAATGAGGGAAGGGGCTCATAACCTGAGAATCCCTTCCCCCACTGATTGGTCCGTCTCCATTCTGTCACCTTTTGATTGTGCTTACATATCCTCTGCTCACCTTTTCTAAAGAATGACTTAGAGCTTTTCCTTCTGACTGCAAATACACCAAATGAGAGATAATAGCAATCAAATATTTTGGTGTTATTCACCAAGAGAGCTAATAGCTCTCCTTGCCTTCCACATTTAGAGAATGAAGAATACTGTATTAGAAAGCATTCAGCAAAGATGATATACCTAATTTTCCTGGGTCAAGTCTTTACTTTGTATTATTTTCCCTGTTATCAAAGGGAAGTGAAGAAGATGGGTATAGTGTCTTCTATGAAGGTGAGCAGGAGAGAAGCAAGGGGTGGCAGGCACAGGGCTGCCGGAGTTTTCTCTGCACCCTAAAGCTGCCCACTACTTGATTGCATATTGCCTGCTGTTAGTTTGGCTCTTCGTGAAGGGACTGGAGGGCAAAACAAGGACTCAGCTTCCCCAAGTTGGAAAGGGCCATTAGAAGCTTTACACTCTCTCCAAACTGTGCAATGACTGTTTGTCAGTGCTAAAGTAATGGTGAAATTATCCAGGCGATATTTCCTGTATGCACTTGGGACCCCCAACCCAGCATGGTCAGCCAGCCCACAGCCTATTTCAGCTGTATGACAAGGGTGGTCATTTATCCTTAGCTCAGAAGAGTGAAACTAACAATAATGTACTAGTTACAATAATTCTAGTTGTTGTCAACAATCAAATATCAAAATGGAGTAATGGTTTCAACAAAATAGAACCTTATTTTCTTTCTCATAAGGTCTAAAACTGGTCTTCTCGTCCAGAGGGCAACTCTCCTCTGGATAGTAATTCAGGAACTTTCTTTTTTCCACCCTGTAACTCCTTGATCTTCAGCATGTGGCTTCCAAGTTCAAAACATTCATTTGCATCAAGCTGGTGGAAGGGAAAGAGGACATAAAGGCCTGTGAGAGGAATGTTTTTGTGGGACAGGCCTGTTCCATTACATAGGCCTGAATTCACATTCACTTGGCCAGGATTCAGATGCATGGCCACACCTAACTTCCAATGTGGAGTCTAGTTATATCCACTGGAAGAAAAGTAAATGAGTTTGGTTAACCAGCTAGGCTCTGCTTCAAAATGACAGAAACCAACACTTTATAAAGCACTTATTTTGTGCAAGGTGTTGTAAGCAGTTTACATTATTTTAAAATTCACATACCATAAAATTCACTAATTTAGAGTACATGATTCTATGGTTTAGAGTGCATTCAGAGTTGTGCAACCATGACCACAATCAGTTTTAAAGCATTTTCGTTGTTTTAGTCAGATTTTTTTGCCACTGTGACCAAAAAGACTTGACAAGAACAATTAGAGGACAGAAAGTTCATTCTTGGCTCCTGGTTTCGGAGGTTTCAGTCCATAGATGGCCAACTCCATTCCTTGAGGCTGAGATGAGGCAAGACATCAGGGCAGAAGTGTGTGGCAGTGGACAGCAACTGGGAAATGGCACCATGAGGCAGAGAAAAAAAAAAAAAGAAAGAAATGCGTGCTCCACTCAACAAGGACAAAATATGTACTTCAAAGGCATACACTGAGTTAAGGCTCTCCTAATACAGTCATTTCACCTCTAAACTGCCTTGCATTGTCTCAAACATGACTCTTTGGGGGGCACCTCACATCTAAACTATAATATTCATCATCCCCCAAATAAATCCCAGGCCTATTAGTACCTCCCCCATTTCCTCACAGCCCTTGTTCCCAACCCTAGGCAACCACCAGTGCATTTTCCGTCCATGTGAACTTGCCTTGTCGAAATATTTTATATGCGTAGAATACCTACATTCTTTCATAAAATCTTCACAACAACCCTACAAGGTGAGCATGTCATTATTCCTCTTTCACAGGTAAAATTAAAGATCAGATTGTTTAAGTGATTTGTAGTAAGTTTAAACACTTCCAATCATTTGAAATCCATAACATGGTGTAGCATCCCAATTATAAAGAATATCATGCCATGATCTGGGAGAGATCATGGGAGGGAAGGGGTATTTGTTTGTGTTTTAAAGACTACCCTAGGATAGCTGGAGCGGTGGCTCAGCGGTTTCAGCACTTGCCTGGCAAGCGCGAGGACCCGGGTTCGAACCCTAGCACCACGTCACCACGTACACAACTGAGTGTTAGAGCAACGAAGACCATGTGAAAAACTAAATAAAGTTGTTTCTTTCTTTCTCTATCTCTCTCACTGTCCCTCTCTCTCTTTAAAAAATAAATAAATAAAGACTACCCTAGGAACTAAACAACTTCATGGCAAGTTCCTTTGCTGAAATGAAAGGCACCAAGAGTCAGACAGCTCAAGGTTTAATGCCCAGATCTATTTGCCTACCAGTTATAAACAAAATATATGCTACTGAATTACTTTTGAGTTCTTTTGTCTTCATCTGTAAAGTGGGAATAACAAAACTCCGTTTGCTGGGAGGATGCAGTGAGACCAACACATGTAAAACTGTTCTTATAATTTGCAAGTTGACAGCCTGCCAGCGTTGGTTGTAATTGCTTAGAAGTGAAGCTCTAGCTGTAACTGGACTAGATATTGTGTTCACATTTAGGCCTTCAGGATGCTGTCCAAGAAGACATTATTGTAATTTATACTTTACAGTAACCAAACTACAGACCAGGACTGACTGAGATTGTTTAGTTCAATGAGAGTGAGAAAAAAGGGACATTCCCTTTTGGAAGGGGAAGAGCATATTCAGAGCCTTGTCTATCAGCTTCTGATCTCAGTCAGGCAGAGGAGATTGTTACAGGCACCTGCAAGGAACCAGCCTAGCCAGTGCTTGGGAAAGATAAGCTGGTTGAGTTTCTGTAGGCAAAGAGCCAGTAATGAGGTCTCCAGCATTCCATCACATGTCCTTTCATTGCTTTCAGCTCAGCCAGAGGCAGCAGAGCTTCCTACTGGGGGCGGGGAGGCGGTAAGCACCAAATGTGTCTGAGAGACCCGAGGAGGTAGAAGGAAAGGTGCTATGGATGAGTGAATTGTGCTGAGATTCCACCAAGCTGTTTTTGCCCTGCTTGGTCCTTACCCATAATGATATTAAAATCTGGTCATTGGGCTGGAGCAGTTGCTCAGTGATTATGGCATTGCCTGGAATGTGTGAGGACACAGGTTTGAACCCCAGCACCACGTACACAACGAAGTGTTAGAGCAATGAAAAACTAAATAAAATTGATTCTCTTTCTTTCTCTTGCTGTCCCTCTCTCTCTTAAAAACAAAAATGAAAACAAAATAAAATAACAACAACAAAATAAACCTAGGCATGAGAGCAGAGAGAAGACATGGAGGGAGGCCTCTGGGTGTGACTAAGTTACATAGCCAGAAGAGGCCATGAATGAAAGGGGTCTGAGATGAAGGGCATACTTTAGCCTTAATTTTTTTCTAAAAACCTCTGTTTCTGCCATTTTCTAAGTGTATGAGCAAGTGATTTAACCTCTGTGAACCTCCATTTCCAAATAGAATTCTTATCAGGACTATGCTTTATGACCATGCACGCTGCAACCTGAATGTCCCAGGGAGCTCCGTTAGCATGCATGAGTCAGCAAACATTTTGTGAAATATTAAAATATTAAATATTTTAGATTTTAAAGGTCAGATTGCCTCTATTGAAATAACTGATTCTGTCATTGTAGTCCAAAAGCAACCATATACAATACATAAATAAGTGGTCATGCTATGTTCCCATAAAACTTTATTTATGAGAACTGAAATTTGAATTTCACATGCTATGAAACATTATTCTTTTGATTTTTTTCCCCCAAACCAATTAAAAATATGAAAATCATTCTCATGGACAGTATTTAAAAAGACAGTGGTCCATAGCCCATGGTTTACAGATGCCTCAATACAGATTAAAATATGTTTGATGACTCTATGGAGATCCAAATGGTATCCTATTGATGCGGGGTTTTTGAGATGAGGCCGGATTCTCTGCTCCCGCTGGAAGAGGGCCTGGCTACAGAATTCTATAGCTGAAGTAGCCCGTTTTCAGTGTTTGCAGCTCTTCTCAGTTAGAACTGAGAATTTGGGCTTGTTGCAGGTCCCTCAGGTCTCTGCAGCCCAAAAGTGTAAGCAGCTACCCAGCTAAGAGCAGGGATTTCCATGGCGCGTTGCAGCTCTTGGTGTGGAAACACACCCCGGGAATTCAGCGCCAATCTTCTGGGTCCTTGTCTCGAGAATTTGAAGAATAAAATCCATGGACAACCACGGAAGGAGGAGTAAAAGGAGTAGGATTTATTTAGGAAGAAGAGCAGAGACTCCGCAAGGCAGAGGGGTATCTGGAAGCAGGGCACCGTCTAATGGAGGTCAGGCCAGGGGTTATATAGATTTGGGGTATGAGCATAATTAACATTCATGCAAAGCAGGCACTGAGAAATGCGTCAACTCCATTGGTTAAAATCTATGTAAAGCAGGCATTGAAACTGGTCAAGAGCACCATTGGTTAAAACAAAAGGTGGCAAATACTTCCTAGTACCACCTGTGACCATCCCCATCTCTTAGTCAGGACTAGGGTGAGCCTCAAAGTTTTTTTGCATTTGAAGGCCCTGAGCATACCTGTCAATCACTCTCTGCCTCTGCCAGCTAGCTCTTGGATGGGGGCCCTCTGTCCTGACTACCTAGCCATTTCACTGTCTCTCCTAATCTGTCTCACTCTGTTGTAAAGACCAACTAGCAGCACACATGTGAAGTGATTATTATTGTCTCTATCCTTTACAAATGCCCAGCAAATGGCTATTACTACTATTAGCCCCTAAAAGAACATTAACTATTTGCCACTGACTTCTGGGAGGGAAAAGGCAATTGGTTATATTTGGTTGCTTAATATTTCTACTGTAATGATTTTTTGTTGTAATTAAATATGTACTAAAATTTAACAAATAAAATTAGTTTGGACAGTAAGCCAGTTTTGAGTTTTCCTGTACTTCAGCATTGCTCCTTCTATTCCTAGATATTTTTTAGAATTTAATCTGTTCTGCAGGTGCTCTGTGAATGAATGAGCTTGGTTCTTTTCTATCTAGGGGCTCTCAGTGTTCTGTAAAATGGTCATAAGCAGTCCAGGTTATGTAAGATTTTATCTCAATCTTGAAATTTCTCCATTGGTGTACATTTTATAATGTTTACACTATGCACAGTAATGTGTTTGTACCATCTATAGTTTATAAATATGTAAATATACAAATAATGGGGATATGTGCTCAAAATGACTTTCATTGATATTAGTGAAGTTTTGAGCTCATTGGTCTAAGAAGAAAATGAACAAATATACCCTAATAGGACATAACAGTCAGCATGAGCAATGGAGGTTCTTACAATGACACAAGTGTTACTAGGCTGTGAATTGATATTTACTCTGGTGTCTATTTTTGGGGCAGACAGGAAACAAGATACTTGATATTTTTAATTTCATAAGAATGTAATAACTATACGAGACAGGTAATGTTATCCTCATTTTATAGATAAGGAACCAAGGTTCAATTCAAAGACATTAAGCAACTTGCAAAGGTCACTTGAATGAATCAGGTCTGAATAACTATCAAGCATGACATTTTCTACTTTAGCCTTCATTGGATTGACAAAGTTCTTGGAAAAGGATTTATTCTTCTCAGCATTCCTAACCTCTGAAACTAGTCTTTTTCCCCCCATCATATGAGCTTAGGTTATTAAGTGCAAAGTGGGTAAACTGTCACTTTTTCAGAGTTCCGTGATGAGTCCCCTCACCACCAGTACTACTTCTTACTCTGTAATACTTCCTACAAGGTCATCCTCTACTTACCTGTGTTGGCCCATTTTATACTGCTGTATCAGAATGCCTAAGACTGGGTAATTTATGAAGAACAGAGATTAATTTCTTATGATCTGGAGGCTTGGCAAATCCTAGCTCAAGTGGCCATATCTGGCGAGAGCCTTATTTCTGTGTCTTAATCATGTTGAAGGCATTACATCGAAAAAGAGTGAAGGGTGAGTTAGTATTTGTGTGTGTGTGTGTATGTATGTATGTATTTGGTACTAGGGATAGAACCTAGAGGCACTATATCCCCAGTCTTTTAAATTATTTTATTTTGAGACAGGCTCTTACTAAGTTGCTGAGGATAGCACTGAATTTGTGATCCTCCTGCCCTAGCCTCTTGAAATGCTGGAATTGGAGGCATTCCACCATGTCTGGCCTGCAAGTTGGCTTTGATAACAAATCCACTCTCATGATCATGACACCACTGCTCCAATAATGACATTAATCCATTTATGAGAGTTCTCTAATCACCTGTTAGTAGGCCCTACCTTCCAACACTGTCACACTGGGGACTAGGTTTTCAACACATGAATTTTGGGGGATACATTCAAACTATTATATCATTCATTAAGACTCAGCTTGAGGGCTGGAGTGATGGCTTAGGGGTTACAGTGCTTGCCTGGCATGCACCAGACCACGGGTTCAGACCCCAGCACCATGTGCACAATGAAGTGTCAGAGCAACAAAAGCCACAAGAAAAACTAAATAAAATTGATTCTCTCTTTCTCTCTCTCTCACTGCCCCTTTCTCTTAAAAAACAAACAAATAAACAAAAGCTTCATATTGATCACCTTTTCCAAGAAGCTTTTGTGACCTCACAACCTAGGCTGAGTTGAGTGGTCTTCCTCTGGGCATATATGTACCTTAGAGAAAGTCCCTATAAAATCTGTTATGCAAAAAAAAAAACAAAACAAAAAACCCACACCCACTCACACAGACACATTCCCACAATCAATATATGTAAAAAAAAAATCTGTTATGCACTTGTGTAGAAAGCTATCACCCACTTGTTACTCCCTGGACTGCAGCCCAGTAGGGCAAGAGAATCCGACCTTGAATGTATTGTTTTTCTGGCAATCAGGGTAATAATATGGAGCTATCCATAAACTCTCATGGAAAAAAGGAAGTCCTTCACTGATTTTTTTGGAGTCTGAGATAACTTTGGCAAAAGATAAGGTGAAGTTTGTTTTAATTAAGAATTCCCAGAATAGGACAAATTGGTGGATATTCATTAAATGATGTCTAATTTAGCATACCAGATAATGGTAAAACAAAGAAAACAATTTTTTTTTTGTGGAAGTGCTAGGGATCAAACCTGGGGCCTCATATGAGATAACAAATTCTTATGTGTGAAGGCTTTTCAAAATTCTGTATTTCTCAGCAACTTAAAAAAGGTATATATGCTCACACCAAATTTATATGAATTATGTATATGACATCCATACATAGTAATTTCTCTATGTGTATGTTTATATGTGTGCATGTATTCTTAAACATGAACTCATAAAATAGACTGCCACAATTTCTAAAAACTGTCTATGAACCACTGAATCAGTAAAAGGATGATGTTCATCAGCGTTTTCCAGACTGGCCGGTCTCATGGAGTTATGCAGTTGCTCTAAGTCTCCTTAGTCCTAAAATCATTTCTCTTCTGGCAGCATTAAAACTTTATGCCTTTCTTTGAAGAGAATTAGCTCTTACTAAGAGCTTTTATGGTGTTCCAGATAATTAGCAGAAGTAATCTCATTTAATCCTCAGACATTTGCATAGTCCACAGGTCCTGAACCTAAGAGAAAATGGATCAAGTATAAAAGCAAGTCAATAATTTTATTGAAAAATAGGAAATCTTCACTATAATTTTGGGGGAAAGACTAAGAAAGTATCTGAATTAATCTTTAAATTCAGTTAAAGTTGTTGCATGGGATTATACTAGATTAATTTGGTAATAATGAGAGATTATGATTCTTAACACAATATTTGGAAAAGTAGGAGCCCTTTCAGTTGATTGAGGGGAAAGCTTACCTCCTCCCACTATCAACTGTGGCTATATGTGAAGCAATTTCTTGAACTCATTTAGTGAAAGAGATAGCATTTGAACACTTATTCCTAGACTTTTATATTTGATAGACTACAGAATTGCCAATTCTTATCTTGCCAATAAAATGGAAGACATTGAAAAGCAAAACACACAAGACCTAGTTCCTATCCTCACCATCATTTCAGAAGTAAAAGAATAATCTAACAGCACAATAATATGAAGGAAAAATAAACAGTAGGAACAACATAATCCTATAATAAAGGAGGGTCTTTTTAGTCTGATGAAAAATCACTGTGTCCCCAGTGTCCTTTTCTCTTTCTGCTCTGGACCAATAAGGGTCAGGAACCAGGGTCTGGGACACACCGCTACTGGGTATGGGCTCTGAAATCCTATAGATCTTGGTTTAAATTCCAGCTCTACTAATTCCTCTATGCGAGAGCTGAGGGAGTTAATTAATTTTTCTGGAGTGCAATTTCCTTGTGCGTTAAATGAGTATATCTGACCTGTACTTATCTTCTAAGGCTGCTATAACAAAGGACTACAATCTGGGGGTTAGAACAACAGAAATTTATCATCTTATCCTTTTGGAGTCCCAAAGTCTGGAGTCAAGTTGTAAACAGGGCCCTGATTCTCTGGGGTTTAGGGAAATATCTGTCCAAGCCTTCTCTCCTGCCATCTGGTGATCTTTTGGTTTGTGGCAGTGTAACTCCAACCTTTGCATGACATTCTCCCTGTGCATATCTGTGTCCAAATTCCCCTCTACAGAACCAGAAGCATGTTGATTCTATGTGACTGATTCTATAAAGGGGAAGTAGGGCCCACCCTATTTTAGTGTGACTTCTTCTTACCTGATTATATCTGCACCCATCCTAATTCCACAGAAGGTCACATTCTGAGGAAATGGGAGTAAGAACATCAACATGTAAATTTTGGGGGGAAAATTCAGCCATCACTGAACCACTTCATGGAGTTTTTGTATTGAAATCAAATACAGGAGGAGCTGAATACATTGTCAAGTACTTGGAAAACACCAGAGCAGTGGAAGTGTTGATACTTTGCTTTTTTTTTTTAAGGGAAAAATATTAATTCTCAAATTTATGATGTAGGGATGATAAACAGTTTATGCAAGGACATACAACTAAGAAGTAGGGAAGACAGGATTTTGGTGTTAACAAATATTAAATACATTATGTGTTAGACCTTCTAGAGTTGGAGATTGAACCACACATAAAACACATGGGCCCAAGTCTAATAGGATAGGAGAGAATGATGCTCTCTACCAGTATGGGCATCCTTCTCTGAGGAGCAGTCACTGGGACCCACTGAATCCTGACTATTGTGAAGGAATAAATCCTGAGTGAAATGAGGGCCTCCAAAGGGAGTGTTGGGTCTGACTTTGGCTGCTATGTGGACAAGGGACTGTAACAAATTAGGAATTGAAACAAATCAAAAGGGGATTGCCTATCTCATCGTGACAGATGGTGTTGGTAAAAGTCAGGGAGGTAAAGGTGAAAATGGAAAGATTCAGAACACACTGTGAAGGCAGCGCTGACAGAGTTTGATGGTGAATAAATCATAGCGTGTAAATCAAGAGTTGAGAAGGACTCCTAGGGTTTGACCAAGCACAATGAGGTTAATGATGATGCTACCATTTATTAAAACAGTACATACTGAGAGTGGAGCAGATTTAGGCTAGGAAACCAACAGTTCAGCTTTAGATGTTTTAAATATGAAAAGTCCATCTTTAATCAAGTGGCAATACTTAAATGCAGTACACAGCTGGATGAGAGTCTGGAACCCAGGGCACAGATTGGGTTGGGGATCTCCACACAACAGCCTTTGCTCTGTATGTGGCATTTGAGCCTGGATGCTAGATGGGGTAGCCTTGGGAGTGAATGTAACTAGGGAAGTCTAATGACCAGGCATGGCACACTCTGAATTTGAAAGATCAGTATATGGAGAAAGAGCCCTGCAAAGCAGACTTAGAAAGATAGATTAATGAGATAGGAGGAAAACAAAGAGGGTCTCAGAAACAAAGAGAGTGATTGCTTCCTGGAGGTGGTAATTGATTCTGCCAAGTCCCAGGGAAAGCTTGCATACACCAAGGATTATGCACCTGCCACTGATTTTGTCTGGATGTCACTGCCATTTACCTTGATAAGAGCAGTTTTAATGGGAAGGTGAGAGCAAATCCGGATTGAAGTCAGTTAAGGCATGTGAGGAAGTAAAAAAAGGTGAGGGCAAATATTGCTGTTATCTGCTGTCTCAGTTTCTTAGAGGCAGTGGATGTAATAATTATGATGACAGTCTGTGCAGTCTGAAGCCTCAGTTACTCCATCATTTGGTAGCAAGTCACCTAGTCTTTCTAGACAGAAAATAAGGTATAGATAATAGTGCAGACCATTTCAAAAAGTTGTTGTTGTGAGGTTTTTTGTTTGTTTGTTTTTTGTTTTTTCCTCTAAGAGAGAATTGACTATTTAGTTTTTCATGTTGCTTTCATTGCTCTAACACTTTGTTGTGTACATGGTGCTAGGGTTTAAACCCACAGCCTTGCTCACGCCAGACAACCGCTGAGCCACCACTCCAGCCCCTGTTGTGAGGTTTAAAATAAAAATGTGAGTAAGGTTTAGCACATTACCAAGTCTTCAGAAAAATGAGTACTATCAGTAATACTATGTAAACAAAGTATTGGTATAGTTTCAAGGCTCCATGTAATTCATATGTCTGAGAATAGTTGGTGGCACCAAGTATTAATTATGACTGGCTATGTATAAAGTTGTGATTACTCATGACAGGGAAAAAGAGAAATGTTGTAACATAAAAATTGTAGACTCATCTGTGTTAGTGTTTCACAGGGTGTGCCGTGATGATGGGATAGCTAGGTGTCAGGGGAAAATTAGACAGGAAAGAAAGGGCTCCGGGGGGACTTAGAATGGGGTGGGCAAGGGATAATGGAAGGTCAAAGGAGTTGGAAATCATGGAAAGATGTAGACTGACCAAGCTGCTTCAGAGAATATGTGGATAAACCAAACGCAGATGTACAGGATCATAGTCGTCATCTGCTCTCAGATACACATGGTGTTTAAACCTGGCCTTTCTTACCAGTTTAGAAGCCCTCACCCCCAATCATGTTACTTACCTCTGTTCCTCCAATATCTGCTATTAAGTATGGTCATGAAAAGGGAACACTTATTCTTAATTTAGATGCCCTAGTAAGATGCATAGAGGAAAATATAAACAAGAGGAGAGTAATTTTTGTGTGAGCAAATTAAACTGTCTACAGAGTCATTCTCTGGAAACATAGCTAAAAAATTATCTCATTAATAAGCCTGCATCTCATGTAAATTTTCAGCATCACCTATCCCACTGAGGGTCACTGCTGATGACTCTCAAGAAATGCTGCTTACATACCTTGAAGATAACAGTTTCTTACTGGACAAGCTAATGGGTGTCACAGGTGGTACTAGGATTTACTGTCTTAGGGCAGAGTTGGCAGTGGAACTGTTGAGACAGAAATACCGTCTCCCTGACTTAGTGGCAGGAGGTACCTGGTTCTAGGCAAAAATTCATTGCTTATAATGGGCTTTGTAGTTGGTGCTTGTTGGACTCCTGATACATTGCAAACATGTGAATATGCTTTCCTTGGACTGGTGAGTTTGTTTGACTATCATAAAAGTGAACTACAGAAAAGCTCATCGTTGAACAGGAAGCCTCAAGCAGAGTCCCTGGGCCCTTCCATTCTGTGGTAAAAAATCCATGTGTTCCTGGAGATTTTCTCCTGCCTATGTGAGAGAACTCTCTAGATTTCTTTTACCTTTCACAGCAGCTTAAAACACTCCTTGGCAAAATACAATTTTTTTTTTTGGTGGGAGGGTCCAGGGATTGAACTCAGGGGCACTCAACCACTAAGCTACATCCCTAGCCCTTTTTATATTTTATTTTGAGACAGGGTCTCATCAAGTTGCTGAGGCTGGCTTTGAACTTGGAATCTTTCTGACTCAGCCTCCCCAGTGGCTGGGATCTCAAATGTGCACCACCACGCCCAGCTTACAATTGATATTTTAAAAGGTAGTTGAGGGAGAAGGTGGGCAAAAATTATTTTCCCAGAGGAAGTATGGTATCAGTTTGTGAATGCATGTATAAACTAGGCACTAGAGTTTCTTTCTTTCTTTCTTTCTTTCTTTCTTTCTTTCTTTATTTATTTTTGGTAGTACTAGGGATTGAACCCAGGGCCTTGCACATGCTAGACAAGTACTGTACCACTGAGCTACAGTCTCAGTCCCTTTTTCAAATTTTATTTTGAGACAGGGATTGGCTAAGTTGCAAGGCTGGCCTCTGACTTCCACGTCAGTCTCCTGAGTTGCTAGTATTAAAGGGGTACAACACCAGGCCTGGCTCTACTTAATCTTTTGAAATAAATATTAATATACCTATTTTACAGAAAAAAAAACAATTTTATGGTAAATTAGTGGCAAACTGGGGGTTTAAAACAGCTGCTTAATGCTAAAACCTATGATCTTTCTATCATTTCTACTAAAGGCCATAAAAAATTAATCTCTCATTGTCCATCTACCTTGAATAGTTTAATATAAACACTGCCTGAGACAGGAAATATGTTTAAGAGTATGGCTTTGAACCTAGGTTGCCTAGGGTTCATTTCAGCTCTGCCACTGTATGATCCTGTGTCAACTGATCAATTTCACTGAATCTCAGTGTTTTCATCTGAAAAATGGTTTTCATGAAACCTACTTCACAGGGGTGTTTTAAAGATTCAGTGAGTCAATACACGCTAAGCACTTAGAACACTGCCTAGCATTTAAAAATGCTCAGTAGATTCTAGCTATTATTACCCAAAACCTGTTTTTCAGTGTTGATATTTGATGAACCTATAAAGGTTATACTGACCTTTCAGAGAGGAACTATTCCTCTGTGATGTCTACCTGAGAAGCAGTATTGTTTCTCATCTTCACATTTTCCTACCATCAGGGCTCTGTGCTCCGGAGGTAGCATGGTAGGATGGAAAGACGCTGTACTTGATATCAGAAGTCCAGGATTAGGTTCAAGCTCAGATCACACTTAGCAATTGTGTGTTTGGGCAAAGCATTTCTCTTTCTTGCATTGGTTCCTTGTTGGCACAGGGAGCAGGTTCAACTCCCTCATCTCCAGGGATGCCCACATTCCCCAAGTTCAGTGAACACCCAGCAAGTCACTTGACTCTCTGAGCTCCAGTGCTCTTGTGCTCCTGATACCTTTTCTGGTCACCAAGTACTGGGTGAGAATGAGAGTGAGTGTCTGCTGCGCTGTGACATGCTATGCAAATGCAGGGGTTGTTCCTTACGGAACTATTATGAGAATTAACCCTGAGCGATGCACCTCGCTCTGTCTGTTGATGCAGCCTCACTCCTTTACATTCTGCCTTACTTGCCTACTCCCCACTGGGCTGGGTGGATCCACCTTAACAAGGTATGGGGGAACACAAGTGGAGGAGGAGGGTGCAGTACTGATGGTGGGAAAGCATCTAATTGGTTAATACTGGTACATCCCAAACACCAATTTCTGTCACTGCTTCTAAGGCTGATATATTTATCAGGATGAGTTGCAAGGAAGTATATGTATCCAGCAAGGGAAGATGCTGCATGGTCACCCCCTGTGATGTAAAATATGAGAGTCTAGGAGTGGCTGTTTTATAATTCATCAGGTTCCGCTAGTGAGTTCTGTCGGAGTCTTAGTTATAAAGGCAAGTGTGAACCGGACGGCAGACGGGAGAACCTGGCACCAAGGAGACGGACAAGCTGCCTTTGGTGGCTCCTGCCTCCTCCCTGCTTTGTTCCAATAATTTTGTGCTTGGTAAGTTCCCTGGCTTTGCAGCTAATCGTTGTTGTTGAATGAGCTTGGCAAATGTGTCCGTAGTTTGGAATATGCACTTGCTGTCAGGAGTGTGTGTCGGTGTTCGGGCATCTGACAAATTCCACAGTATCCCTTTAATGAGAAAAATAGCTTAAAAGAGAAAACAAATCCTGGCAAATCAATTATTCACCTGGATCCTTGGAAGGCTGCTTTCTTTGGTTGCTAAAGTTTCTCAGGTTTCATTCTGTCAGTTTCATTTGTTGGGTGAGCTCTGAAAAGAACAAGTCTCTTTGTCATGAAATTGTTTTCCTTAGCTGCCAAAACGAGGTATGTACAGGGTGGTTTATCCATCCCCACCCCCCAACTAACTCTCCCCAGCGATCGGTAAATCTTAAAAGGGACCCCGTGTTTGCCTGGTAACCAGCTCCAACTGAGCTGAACCTGTGCAAGGCAAGATTCAAATTGCAATCTTTTGTGTGAACAGAACTGAGGATCTGTGAATAATTGGCATTGTGGAGATTATTGTAAAACTCGGTGTGGTGGTTGGTGCGTTGTGCTAGGGTGGGATCAGAATCTGATGAGATTTGTGTTTGGCATGCCTGTTGATGATGTAGGAGAGAGGGAAAGAAAAGACTGGATCGTTATGGAAAGAGCTATACAATGCACCAGCAGGACAGACAAATGCAGAAAGCATGACTTGTATTCGTGTAACTTGTAGCTATTTCTCTACTTTCATGCTCCCATTAACAGTTACCTGAGGCTGCATTTTGGTTCTGTGGTCACATTCGGGTCCTGGCTCCACACAGGGTGAAAGCTAGCTGTAGGAAGTCATTTTCTTTTCAGAAAGAGAGAGAGAGAGGCAAAAGTGGTACCTTTCCAGACTCCTTTTTGCTGTCTTGTTTTGCCTCTGTCCAAATCTCTCATGGAAACCAACAGCTTGACATCCTTTTTTTTTTCACTGTATCAGATTTAACTCTAGTGTCATATGGCATATTATATATGGAGAGGAATAGCAAAGACATTTTTCCAAATGTTTCATGAATGTCTGGCTTGTTGACATTTGCTTTATTTCACTAGCAAGGAGCTACTGTCTTCTGAACCCATAACTGTTTGTTTGCCCTGAGTATTTACCTGGTTATACTCGTGCACACTCTCTTTCAATGCTGAATCTGTAGCTCTGACAAGAACATTCTCTTTATCCTCAAGGAAAGTAATTTATTTCAGCATCTCTTTGGAAGAAAATGAATACATTTATCCCCACTGGGGACTTAACTTACTTGCTTGTTCTTTGTTTTTTCCTAATAGATATTTTGATTTTTGGTACTATAGTACTTCCCATAAAGTATTTCTCCTTTCCCAGAATGCTTTCTGATTGCACTGAAAACTTGGCAGTTTTGGAATATGGAATATATTTTTTTCCAAGAACACATTTTTCATCCATACTTTTTCTTCTATAAATAGCTTTTCCATATTTTCCATTTCTCTGAATAAGTTCTGCTTAAAGAACAGAGGAGTGATGTATTATGGTTGGCACCAAGGGGTGTGTAACCTGAGACTTGGTTTCTAATCTACAAGTGGGTCTGTAAAATGTCTCATGTTCACCTCAAGTCACTGGGCTACAGCAGTAATGATTAAGGTAGGAAATTCAGCAGATCTTTACGGATATAAATGAACATCTGCACTGATAGTCCAGCCAGTCCTTGACATGTTGTTAAGGCTCAGGACACACAGCTGAAGGTTCCTGAAAGTGTTAGCTATTTTAATGCCAAGAATAATATAGTTGTAAAATACCTTTGAGATATATTGTACATTGAATTTTATTGTACCACATTTTTTAAAAATCGCATGCCAGAGTGTAGAGTTTATTTGCAGTAGCATCTGGGTTTTGGTTCAGTGTTGTTTTATGCAGCAATAAGCCAATGTACCAATTTTGGTAAATTAAATTTCTTCTCGTTTGGTGGTGGTTTTTCCATTTTCTTCACCCACCAAAGATGAGCTCTATATACAGCAACAAAAGAAAACTTGCCATGAGTTTGTCCCAATTAAATTTACAGCAAGACAAATACAAACTCTGACAAGAACCTTCTGAGAGGGCACACATACACAAAACCATGTCTCAAAAAAGGATTAAAAGTCAGAGGCAAATGTTGATTTCTTGCCTTTGTGACACATATAATTTCCTTTGAGAAGGTAGGGAGGGCAGCAGAGGAGAGCAGTTTAAAGAAACTATTCCAAGACCTGATTCTAATAGGGTAAAAATGGAAAGGGTATTGTGTACCCCCCACCAATTATCATCTGTACCTAATGCTTCTTATCTGTAAGATGGGGGAGGGGAGCATTAGGATTAAACCAAGTAGATGATGTATGTAAAGCAAATAGTACACTGTTGGACACAAAAGGACACCCAATTAAAGCTAGTTATTGTTATAAGTTATATTTTATAAATCACATTAATTCATTCCAATAGATATTATTTTTGAAAGAAAAAGAACATGGTAAACAGTAAGGTTAGTAAGATATACTTAAAACAGCTAGGTAATCTGTTTTTGTTTTTATTTTGGAAAACAGTGAAGATATTTTTTACATTTAAGTTCACTTTTAACTAATTCCTAGCATGGCACCCAAAATCCTTATATAATTACCCAAAGAATAAATTTTCTTTTAAATAGGGAGCATGGAAATAAGCCATTCCAGATAATTCATCATAGCTTTCCAAACTATTTGCCAAACAATAATTAGGCCAGTCCTGACATTGCATTAAAATGCCTGATTATAGCTGTAAATATCACTTACGGTGTTCCAGGCACTGTGCTGAAAGTCTTACGTGCATTTTCTCTTTTACTATTCATCATAACCCTACCTGCTGGAGTCTGTTTTGCTTCCCATTATCAAATGAGGCTACAAGATTAAAGTTCATTTAAATACTGCTAAATTGATCTGTTTAAATTAGCATACGGCGGCATTATGATTTAAGTGCGCACCTTTCCGTAGCTCAGAATCTGTACTGCGGTCACCGTGATGGAATCATCCAGTAGCACTTGCCAGACTCTTCATGGTTCCATTTCGGGATCTTGGACCAATAGTAGTTCGATTCTTCTTCTCACATATTTAATCCCTGTCAGAGTTTGAGGAAGAAGCATAAAAAAAAATGAAGTTGGGAATTTCTTTTGCTTTCGGTTTTGTTCTCTCCCAATTAATATTCACATTTCCCTAAACCATCTTTCCTATTCTTGCCCAAATATAAACTTAGGTTAAAAAAAAGACATAAAACCTAAAAAGATCACAGATTTATCAAATCCAAGGAAAGATCTGAAAGTTACCCTGAATTAGGACCTGGATTTGACCTGGGTAGCCTTTTCCTGAACCACTGCCTTTGGAGGAGTCTATGGGCCAAGAGGTTGGGCCCACATGACTCTTGTTCTCTTTTGTTTCTAGAGCACATTCAGAGTAAACAGGACCCCAGAGTTCCTTCCACAGATGTTCCTGAACTGACTTTTTTGGAATTGTGAGGGGACTCCAACAAGAGGCTGCTATTTGCATGAGGATAGGAGTGAGGTCAGACATGGGGCTGTTGCTCACAGCTTGCTGTGGAAGCCTGAGTGTCCAGCATCAGCATGGAAGGCCTTTTGTGCTGCAGGAAGGAAGTATGGAGATAAGAAGGGGTGGCCCAGGACAAAAGGGAAACCTTACATTTATGTTCTTGTCCTGGGTCCCCCAAAGGTTAGGCATAGCCCTACCTCAAGTTGAAAAATACTTCAAAGCAGTAAGGCTACAATTCCAGTGAACTGATTTCGTGGAACTTTTATTTTTCTTACTACTTCCCCGTTAAACTAAAAGAACTACTTAAATAAGATAGTGGTCAAAAGTTATAAAGAGTTCAGACTCAAAGCTACCCCCCCCCAAAATACACATTTTTTTATTAGTGCATTATAGTTATACTCAGTGATGGGATTTGTTGTTACATATGCATACAGGCACACAGTATAACAATATAATTTGGCCAGCGTCCCTCCCCAGACTCAAAGCTTTCTAAGCACCATCATGCAGTTGATGGCATCTGATCCGTCAAGTGTAAGTGTGGGCTTCTCTTTCAGTTCAGAAGCATAGACTTAACTTTGGAAGTCACTTTTAGGATCAGCTAGATTAAAACTTTCTGCCCCCTGTCTTTTATGCCATTTCAAAACATAGCTACTCAGAGGGATCATTGCTAATTTCAGGTGTCCTTTTCTTATCTCTAGTTTTAAATTGTGGTTTTAACCTTCATGGCTGGAAACTAATAGAGAGTAGCCTGAAAGATCCAAATGGAACTCTGCCCTACAAGAGATATGCGAAGCAGAGATGGAATGGATCACTTTGTGTGCCCAATGCTGCTCTTGCAGTTTCTTCTCCTGTCCATTTGTTTATCCTCCCAGTAGCTCCTTTCCTTCCCATGTTGTGTTGGAAATAAAAGCCCACCTAAGGAGAGTAACAGCCAGGAGTTCAGGGCAGCAGACACCTGTAATTATTAAAAACCTGAGGTTTGGGTTTTGTGTTTTAGTGTAAAAAGAGTAATTAGACAATTAATATGAATGGTTTTGCTTTGTGTGTGTCTCTGTTACTCTTACTTTCACAAAACAATTTTCTGGGTGGAAAGGCAGAATGTGTCTTAGGAAGTATCTGCACTACCAAACCTTGCAACCTTGTTTCCCTTAGCTGCCAAGCAAGGAGAGTAATTCACGTCTCTCAAGACTGTTGAAAAGATGTGCGATAACTTATCTCCCAGTCTTAGCTATTCTCTCATTCATGGGGAAGCATCTGGCACAGTAAATACTTCATACATCATGTCTCTACATTAACTGGTTTAATCAGTCTGAAAATACAGCAGTTAAATGGATGCATCTTTAAAGACTAAGGTGTGTGCTATATTTATTTTGCTTAGAAGAAGTGTTAAGAAGGATGGTATAGGAAGATAAAGAAAAAAGAAGACAAAACAAAAATTATTATTATTATTATTATTAGTAGTAGTAGTAGTAGTAGTAGTAGTAGTAGTAATACTGGGGATTGAACCCAGGGTAATTTTACCACTGAGCTACTTCCCCAACCATTTTTTTATTTTTTACTTTGAGGGTCTCGCTAAATTGCCAAGGCTGTCCTCAAACTTATGATCCTCCTGCCTGAGCCTCCTAAATCACTGGGATTAAAAATGCATGCTGCCACACCCAGCTACAAAACTCATTATTTAATTTCTGCATTGAATGCTCTTAACGGTACATGTCTTGATGTCTTGAGTGGTAGTATGTTCTTCTATTTTTACTTTCTTCTTTATGCTTTATTTCACTTAAGCTTTTGTAATGAACGTGCATTATTTATGTAAGTAGGAGGTAAAGAGAGAAAACATTTAGGAAATTAAATGTAGGAAATCACAAATGGTATGTTGTGGACATCTAAATCATCAAAGAGTGTCAAATCGAATATTTTAAAAATACTCCAAATACTTGAGAAAGAGATGTGTTCTGGTCTGAATAATCCAGATGAGCTTTCTTTATTTCGCTGTTTGTTTCTTTGTCTATTTTTAATTATTTACTTATTAAGCATGGACTATGTGCCAGGTGCTCTGCTAGGTGATAAGATTCCAAAGAGAACTCAAAAGAGAAATAGATAAGTGAGCCCACAACTCCAAGCGTGATTGTTGTTCTGCCATAATGGGAGCAGATAAGGTTGTTTTCTGGTGCAAGTTACAGAAACTCAAACTGACTTGCTCAATAAGGGAAATAATTAACTTAAAAGTACAATAGTAAAGCCAGCTTCATGAAGACTGATTTAGTGGCTCACAATGTTGTCAAGAAATCCTTTCCCTTTCTCCTGCCATACCACCAGTCCTGGTGTTAGCTCTAACCCAAGCCTGCCCTTGTTGTCCTGGGATGGTTTCAGTGGCTCCTGGGTAGCTTGTTTTCATCTTCCTATTCAGCAAGAAAGATCTTGGCAATGGTGCCTAGAATTAGCTTTGAATGGACTGCCTTATATCCACCTAGAACACCAGACCAAATCACTAGCCCTGTGCTGAAACCTAGACAGGAGAAAGATAGCCTCTCCGGGGGCCTTACAAGTCCCTCAGCAAAATCTGGCAGCTGTTGCTGTTACAAGAGGATGGAGATGGCGATGAATACCGACAAAGCATCCAACAGTCATCTGCAGCTTACAAAATGCGCGATACGTACACTAGTGTCCACTGGAGTTGGTACCGGCATACAATGGTGCAGATCCTTAAATCGACTTCCAGGTTTTTCAGGGAGTAAGACAGAGGAAAGATTTCATGGCAGAGAAAGCTCTGCAGTCATAAAAACAAGCCAAGTATTTGTTCAGCTTTCTGCTTATCTTTAGGTTAGCACTATTACAAGAGTCACCAGCCAGAAGCTATCTTCCCGGCAGAAACCTGCGATTGGATGATGGCCACTGGATTTTACACTAAACCACAGTCAAATGCTCTCATTCTTTACAATGTAAATACAGCTTTGGAGTCATTTCGATGTGAACCTCAAAATTTATATCCCTAGAGTTCAAAATGATAGTGTTTTAGAGCTATACCATATCATCATCTTCTCCTATTTTGCTTCTGATGAAGTTTGCTCCAAGAATATTAATGACTCACTCAAAGCCTCATATTTATTTGGATTGTTGATGTCATGAAATGTGTGATATTAAAGAATGTTACAAGACAAGTGGGGATACTTTTGAATATGTGTGTTTGCAGGTTATATACTGTATGTGACATTTGGAGTGAGGTAGAGTAGAATATTTTTAAACCAAATGTCAGTGCTCCAAAGGAAAATTAGACTTCACTTCAATCCCTGTAGGATTCATAGTTTATATAATTTCTAAGTTCTTGGGCTTTTGGCAATACTCATCTTTTCTTTCTATTGAGTAAATTATACACTTTCTTGATATGATTATCCAGAACAGGCTTAGTACCAGTTTTCTACTAAATTTCTTGACTCCAGATTTAATTAGCTACATTTTGAATTGTTTTTCAAGTTTCACAGCACAGAAAGGAAGGGCTAAGACCATTATTTACTTTCTATGGGAAATGTGTTCATGCTGCTTATGATTCTTGCTTTCCAAATAAAATGATAAAACAGTCTTTTTTAACTCATGAAGCTCATGCTGTCATCCACCTACCTGATGTGTGTGCTCCTAAATACTAGTCGTCTGTCTAGCTGCTTTCCAATGAACACTTAATAATGGAAGTGGAGAGACTAAAGTATGTATCCTCTTGCTCTTTGCTTCTGGTACAGTAAATTTTCTCAGAAATCTTATAGCCAGACACGGGTAAGTGGTACCAGTCTGGCTGTTTCAGTGAGGAACCCAAGACTTAAGAATCAGGTGGCAGTTACAGAAGGATGCAGAGACCATGTAGAAAATGCTTCTCAGAGCACTGGCTTCTTCCTCTTCAAATTAGCTTTTTAGTGCAGAAAAATAGTGGAAGGGTGATAGAAAATGTTCATTTGAAAGCACATATATCATCCATGCACTAAGAACTATCATAATCCTGTGGCATAGCTTCACTTTCCCATAGTACCCAGAAAACATCTTCATCTTATTTTAAGGTACCTTGTATAAGTAGAGAAACAGCCAGAGAAACTGCTTCTTGGCTGAATTTTCCATCTCACTGGTAAATATTTTGAGTTCTTACAAATAGAAAAGGCTAAAGAGATATCAAAAAGACCAGTTCTGATATTCCAGATGCATACAAAGCTCCTGGTAAGTTATTTTTTTTTTCTTTTATTTTTCTTCTTCTTTTTGAACCCAGCTACATTCCCAGCCCTTTTCATTTTTTAATTTGAAACAGAGTCTCACTAAGTTGCCCAAGCTGGCCTCCAAATTCAGATCCTCCTGCTTCAACCTCCTGACTTGTGGGGATTATTGGTGCTCACTACTGCGCCTGGCTCCTGGTTCTTAAATAGTGAAATATTTGACATTCTCTTTGAGAAATAACTTTTAATTTGGGCCCTCTGGGTGCCCTTCTCCCAGCTGCTTTAGACTGGCCCCCTTCAGTCTCTTCCCCAGGACTTGCACACATCTGCATGACTGAAGGACTGAAGTGTCAATGTCTGCCACAGCTAGTTGTTAAATATGTTGACATCATTTCTGTATGAGACCTGTCTTATTGTTTAAGAATTTATGGCTACAATTGTGGAGAATAACTTTCAGACATAGAAACAATGTGTCATTAGGTATTAAGATGTTTGTTGCAACCCTGTATGATTTTTTTTTTTTAGAAATGATAAAGGAGACATTACTAGAGAATGTCTGCAATGATGAAGGACAATGGCAAAATGTACAATAAAGTCTCCCTTTTTTTAAGAATGAATTAATTTTTCTTTCTTTTTTTAACAGAGAGAGAGGGACAGTGAGAGAGAAAGAGAGAAACAACTTTATTTAGTTTTTCATGTGGCTTTCATTGCTCCAACACTTAGTTGTGTACGTGGTGCTGGGGTTTGAACTCAGGCCCTCCTGCATGCTAGGCAAGCACTGCAACCGCTGAGCCACCACTCCAGCCCAAGTCTCCCTTTTTTTTACTGCTGTTATGTGCAAAGTACTTTTTTTACATATTATTTCATCTGCTCCTCACAACAGCATTACAAACGGATAGAGGACAAAATTAGCTTGGTCATGGCTAGAAGTGGCAGTACAGCCCACACTTTACGCACTGTTCCTCACTGAATGGAAGACACTACATTAGGTACGAGCATAGTGAATATGAAGATGCATTTTTCTACTTCTGTTGACCAATAGCAAATCCAAGAAAACATTGACAGTCTTCCCATTAGTTGAATGAAAGAATGTCAATGGATCCTCCACAGTCAAGAACATCATTGTAAATTATGACTAGATAATACATTTTTATATTGCTCATCAGTTGCTTCAATAGAATTGTAAATGTGACATAAGGTATTAGCTGAATTCATTATGATTATCTAATCTTCCAATAGTCCCCTTCTCGTGACCTTTGCATATCATAGGATGTTAGAAAAAGCAACTGAGCACATGGTCTACGGACAGTGCTGTTTTCCATCTTTAATAGAAGCTGAAAGAGCAAGACTTTGGTAATGATTCTATAGCAAATATAACTTTTTCTAGTTCTTTCCAGCTTGTGCCTTACAAAGAAATGAGTATGCATTTTCTGTAAATAAAAATTATATGAGAAAATGTACATATTTAGGTCAGAATATGGGAATCACCTCATTTCCTATGAAAAATAAAGTGAGTTTTTTGAAAGTGGGAACTTGATTTCATTCATTCTTGTATGCCCAGCATCTTCCAAGATGCCTCAACATAGAGTGGGCACAAAAATGCTCATCAATAGACACCAGCTGGGAGTCCTTAAGGGGAGGTTGGAATAATGTGAGTTTGAGAAATTGGGAATGATTTCTGGGTCTGAGTCTCAAAGGTTGTATGGCAAGCTCCTAGCTGTACAGAGCAGAGTATTGTGTGCTTAGTGTTATGTACTGAGCAGTGTTTCCAAAATAAGAGTGATTACAGAGTTGGTATGTTTTAGGAGAGCACAGAAGACCTCAGTGCCTTTGCAGAATTGCTTACTCCTGACATTCTTTAAATAGATTTATTTCCTGATTCACCTCCCACCCACCAACCTCATCCTTTAAAACTAAACTCTCTTTAATAAGTAAGTGGCAACGAAAAAAGCCAGGAGACATTTAAAAGACAAATGAACTAACTGCAAGCGAAGAACCTTATTGTGTACGTGTTCAAACTGCAAAAACCAATTCATGATGCTCATGAGACAAGTTGGAGAGTTGAACACCACCTATATATTTAATGATGTTATTGTAATATTTTAGGTGTAATGATGGAATTGTGCTGCTGTTAAAACAGGCACATTATCTTTTAAAAATTTACACTGACATATTCATTGATGTAATTATTTGCTTGACAATAGTATAAGAGAAGGAAGGTGAGTGGGGCTGAAAATGAGAGAAGTAAGTACATAAACACTGTTTGTTCATGGATTGACATCTTCCTGGAAGATATTCTGCTCCCTTCCTCCCCACCACCCGGGCTCATCTTATATCTCAGATGCCCTGGGCATATCAATATAACTGCTCATCTCATTCTATCTTCATCGCTTGGTTTATGCAGGTCCCATCACCAGAGGGAGCTCACTAGTAAGGACAGAGTTTGCTTTGTCCTGCTATTGACACAGGAGGGGCTCAACAATGTTAGAAGGATGAAAAGATGGACGAATGGATCCAGACTCACAAGGTCTACTTTGAGGTATATGACTTGTAGTGGCAGAAAGCCATGATATCTTTCCTGATACCTTATAAGAGTTTTGGGTGACAAAAAAGAAAAAAAGAAAAGAAAAAAAACCCAGATTAATAGGATAAAAGTATATGTTTATTTAAAGTGTTATGTAACATGGGAGCTTTCAAAAAAGGCTCAAATACTCAAGGAAAGCTATTTTTAGGCTGATGTTTGATGAAGAGTGGACAGCCATGTAGAAATGTGATTGGAGAAAAAGGTATGATATAATGGTGATGACCTGAAGAGGAAAACCCAGCAAGACCTGTCTTTCTGATTCTTCTGGCCTCTCTGTGTAGCATGCCTTCCTCCCAGGTATGGAGCAGGACCTCTTTGGAATGAGCGTCTTCCAGGAAGAAGGGAGAGTGTGACCTTTCAAAGTTCTGTGGTTTTGTTTGTGGTAGAGGAGTTTGACCCACCTTGGGGAAGATGAATTCTGTTTTCCATGACTGGTTTAGGGGAGCAGGAGTTGTGAGAGACAGAAGGGCAGGAGAAGTTCAGAGTATTGTTTGACAGTCCTACCCTTCTTCAGTTCAAGGTACTCAGCACCCCCAACCGCTATACTTTGGGATATTGTTTTCTGGGTCCCAAGAGATTCAAGCAGTGAGTTCCCTTTGGTCGTTTGCTACTTTTATCTAATTCTTAAGAAACAAATCTCTATATTCTATATACAAACCATCATTTGCTTACAATTGAAAGCCCTAAATGCGGCTACCTCATTTAGATGACTCACACAATTCCATTTCACATTAACAGAACACCATGATGTGATGCCATGTTTTTAATTAGGACAAGATAGCATTGTTTGAAACCCTATTTAGTTGTCATAGAGATAAGATAAACCATGAAGAAAATCCATAAAGCAAAAGATTTTTCTTATATTTAAGATTTTTTTGCAATCAATTATGGCTATCTCAATCTACTTTTTAAATATAAATCTACAAACAAATTTAAGGAGCTTTTCTCATGAGTTTTCTTGTTAAGTTCTTAAGAACATTTTTTGGGTCCTTTTCAGGTGCTTATTTTGTTTCAATAGAAATTACTCTGCGAAATTTAAAGACTAGAAGAGGCTTCGCCAGGTGACTTAGTCAATATTACTGCTTTTGATTCAAACTCTGCTGAGTTTGAATCTCTCATTTTTCTTGTTTTAAGAAGATCTTAAATCACTGCATGATGGTATAATATTATTGGAAATAAAAATTTAATTATATTCCAAAATCATTTGTCAAGTAAACTTTTAGGCATATATGTGTCTATAGAAGAAAGAAATCCATCAGTCCCTCAGAGTTCTTAGTTACCCACTCAGGAATAATACAATGAGATGAATTCATAAAAACACGATTGCCATCCCTTAGAGAACCTGCTTCACAGACTGGATGAAATTTGCTGTATTTTTTTTTAATGAAAATTTTTTTCATCTGATGACACATTTTCTTACATCTTAGAATTTCATGAATATGTGCATAGATCAAGCCCAAAGGGATTTGTTTCCTTCTGTGGTGTAGATGTAATTCTTGAAATTGAATTGCAAATAGGATCATGTATACCAATACCTACCGGGGGTACCCAACGGGCAGAATCTCCACATACAGAGCTGTCAGTGCTGAGCATTGCTTGCATTTCTGTGGGACTGTAACCCAGCCTGGGGCCTGAAACTGTTAAGTGCTCTGGGAGTGTTAGCTGACCTTCTGTCCTGCTTGCACCATCTTCCATGAGCCTTACACTCACCACCACCAGCATCCACTTTATTTGTGACCGGTGGCACAAGCCCAGTACTGATGAAAGCACAGTAACTGGAAGACGATCTTCAGTCTGGCAAGATACTGGGGAATGCAAAAGTCAGCTGGTCTTCTGTTTGCCCCTCATGTTCACTGGAATTCATTGAGATGTTTCCCATTCCTGACTTCACCTGATGAAGCAGCTAAGGTTAGGAAGATGGGATGCTGCACCGACCAATGTGTGCTTCACTGCCTGGAGCGTAGAGAGGACAAAGAACCCAAAGCACAGCTCTGAGATGGTGGTTATTATTTTAATCATCTAGATAGAATTCTTTCCGTCATTTGGGTCAGAGTTTGGTTTTGAACCATCTTTATTAAAGCCATAGCTTTAATAAAGCTCTTTCTTTGGATTTCTGTTTTAGGACATGAATGCATTTGTGGGAATTTCAGAATGGAGTTAAAATAAATAAAGGACCCAATCATGAAAACACTTAAACTAGAAAACCACAAGCCATTATGTAAAGGGAATAAATCATACTGTCTTTAATTAAATGGGTCTTAGTTTAAAGGGCCGGGGTTGATCTTGTTTTATTCAGTTTTTCATTTGGCTTTCATTGCTCTGACATTTTGTTCTGTACGTGGTGCTGAGGTTTGAACTCGTGTCCTCACACTTGCCAGGCAAGCGCTGTAACAACTGAGCCACCGCTCCAACTCCTGATCTTGTTTTTATAAAGAGGTTGAATTCTTTTGCGAGTCTTAATTATATATTATATCTGTAATACATGTGTACATTTGGCATATTAATATACATGAATGCAGAAATACATATATGTGTATCTATGGAATGTGGCTTCCAAGGGACACAGTGACATAAAATGATTATAGATGTTTATAGTTTTTTTCAACTGAAACATAATTGGCATCAACTTGCTTTTTT